>JAODAL010066877.1:0-17561 GCA_025379985.1 Phyllomedusa bahiana
TGGCAGGAGTGATGTCTCGGGAAGAGGTGTATAGTTGAGTGTCATCAGCATAGAGATGGTACTGGAAGCCAAATCTGCTGAGGGTTTGTCCAATGGGGGCTGTGTAGATTGAAAAGACTAGAGGACCAAGAACCGATCCCTGAGGAACACCAACAGCAAGTGGGAGAGGAGAAAAAGTATAATCTGCAAATGAAATACTGACGGAATGGTCAGAGAGGTAGGATAAGAACCAAAAGAGAGTGGTGTCCTGGAAGCCAATAGCACTGAGCATGCGAGGAGAAGATGGTGATCAACAGTGTCCAATGCTGCAGAGAGATCCAGAAGTACTTTCCCTGAGATTTAGCAGTGAGGAGATCATTTGAGACTTTAGCTAGAGCAGTTTCTGTGGAGTGTAAAGTGCGGAAACCTGATTACAAAGGATCAAGAAGAAAGTTAGCAGAGAGATAGCGAGTTAAGCGAGACCAAGCGTTCCATGAGTTTAAGAGTTGAAATTCGGGTTACAGACTGGTCGGTAATTAGCAGCGCAGGACGGGTCCAGAGTAGGCTTTTTTAGTAAAGGGGTTATAGCAGCGTGTTTAAAGGAAGATAGAAAGAAGATTGCAGTTAAGTGAGAGAGGACAGCCAGAGAAATGGACTGGACAAGGTGAGAGGAATGGGTTCACTAGAGCAGGTGTTGGGGCGAGCAGACAAGAGAAGCCCGGATACTTCTTTTGTCATCGGGTCAAGAGCTGAGAACAGACTAGAGGACATGCAGGGAGGAACAGCATGGGTATTACTTGGGGACTGAGATGCAAGGTTTTGCCAGATCTTGTCGGTTTGGTCTTTGAAGTGAGTGGCCAGCTCTTTCGCTCAGAGGGCAATGACCTGGCCTAAGGAGGGAGGTGAATTATTCTTGTTTGGCGTGGTGAAGGGCAGTGTGGTAAGACCTGAGCATGAATTGGTGGTGGAGAAAGACTGCTGGTAGCTTTGACTTTCTCCACAGATGTTCAGCACACTTGGAAAATCGCTGCAGAAGGTGAGTCTGGGGCGTGTGCCAAGGCTTCCGGCATCTGATTCTGGTGGTACGGTGTGTGAGTGGTGCCAATATGTCCAGGGTGGATGAGAGAGTTTCATTGTATTTTTTGACAGCCAGGTCAGGACAATAGATGGGGGAGATTAGGGGCAGTGAGGACTGTAAGGTGTCTATCAGTTCCTGAGTGTTAATGGAGCAGATATTTCAGAATGTGTGATGGGCAGATATGTCCGGAAAAGGCTGAGAGTTAGTGATACTGAAGGAGATAAGTTTTTATCCACCCTTGGTTGAACTTGATGGACACATGTCTTTTTTCAACTGTACTAACTATGTAACTATGATCATAGAGGAAAATTAGTAAAGTTAGAAATTGATGAGCGACAAGAGAAGACCAGATCAAGAGAGTTCGCATCCTTGTGGGTGGGAGAGTCTATAAATTGCGAGAGGCCAAGAGAAGATGTTAGTGAAAGAAACTGAGAGGCGGAAGGAGACATGGAGTCATCAAGGGGATGTTGAAATCACCCATGATGAGAGTGGGCATTTCAGTAGAGAGGAAATGAGAGAGTCATGCAGCAAAATGATCCAGAAACTGGTGAGGTGAGCCGGGGGGTCTGTACAAAACTTCGAATCTGAGAGAAAATGGCCAAAAGAGTCTGAGGGTGTGGATCCCAAAGGAAGGGAAAGCGAGAGAGTGTGCGGGAGGAATGACCTGGTAAGTGCAGTGTGGAGAAAGAAGTATGCCGACTCCTCCACCCTGCCTGATCTCAGGTCTGGGGTGTGAGTGAAGTGTAGGCCACCATAGGTGAGAGCAGCAGGGTCAGCAGTGTCAAATTGTTGAATCCATGTTTCTGTGAGAGCTAGCATGTTGAGGGAGTTAGAGGGGACCAGGTCATGAAGTGCAGTAAGTTTGTAACAGACAGATCTGGAGTTCCACAAGACACATTTTAAAGGAACAGGAAAAGACGTACTACGGATAGCAAGCAGATTAGCGGGGTTCCTATGGGAGGCAGAGGAGGAGGTGGAATAAGCAGTAAAGGATGGTGGGCTGGGGTTAAGAGATGTCACCTACAGCGAAAAGCAGGAGAATGAAAAGTGACAGCAGATGGTTCAGTGGTGTATATGAGCGGCCTTTGTGTGGCACTATGCAAACAGGTCTTTTGGGGCAGTTGAGAAGGGAAAATAGTGTATGGGATGTATACATAGGTGAGGGAAGGAGAGAGGCGCGGATGTGGATAGAATTTTCAGGGGGCATGACTGGGTGGTAGGATAGGAGGCAGACGGCTGCAAGGTAGATAGCAATAGAGAGCATGGCGAGTGAGGTGTATTTAAAAAAAGACCAGATACTCACAAAAAAGGCGCTTCTCCTAGCCCCCTTCTGACCACTTCTGTCCTATTTCTGTCATTTTTCTAAAGATGATATCACTTTCAAATCCATCACTTCCAAATATAACACTTCTATAGATGGCATATTGACCAACGGTCAAAATTGACCTAGTTCTCGTTATACTTTTTTTTTAAGTGGAGTCATTGATATCATCAGTGAACCCGGTGTCATAAGGGTGGATTACAAATGGCCCAGCACAAGAACAGATTTCCAGGGGAATATCGGATCAAGGGTACACAAAAAAACACAGGGAATTTTTGAAGACAGAGGGGGGGAAATTCCCAAAAAACCCATTCAACAAAGCTGTAAAAAAAACAACTTTTGCAGTAGGTTTGTGGGATTTCCCGTCCAACACAAACCATTCAACAAAGCATGGTCCTAAAATATAGTTTTTATTAGTAACATTTTGGAATATATGCAATTATATGGACACCTGTTATTCCAATTTTTTGGGGACACAAAATGACCAAAGAAATGCAAATTTGGCCTTGGGTATTTTTTTTTCTGTGGTATTCACCATATGGGATAAATAATTTTATATTTAAATAGATCAGACTCCTAAGGACAAGGCAATACCAATTATGTGTAAATTCTTATGCTTTTATTAATCAAAATTTTTAAAAGGGAAATTTTGAACATTCAACATTTTTTTTTTTTACTTTTTGTTTTTACCTGTTCTTGTAATCTCCATAGGGTACTTGACCATTATGGGTACGGTACTTGAACACTATTTCAGGATAACATACAGTAATAGCTTTGCCACTGTTCCCCAGGGTGTAATAGGAATAGTAAGATGGCAGAAGGCCTTCAAATGGTACCAATAAAAACTGGACTTTACCCTGCAAAAATTAGCCCTAACAAAGCTCTCAGAGAATGGTGATTCAAAGTAAATAATTTTTTGGAACATAGTAAACCAGTATAATAATTAGGTACATCAGTTAATTGTGATGTATTGTGGCTGTGAGTGCTCTATTTTCTTGTAAGCTGAAGGGTAAGCACCGCGACCACTTGTGTAGAAATAATTGGGATAGATATTCTACAGTGAGGTCCCTGTATGGTGTTATTATCGGTTATATTGGTGCTTGTAAAGGGCAACATACCTTTCGACTTAAAAAGAGGTTAACTGCCCCAAATGTGGGGATTAAGTGTATCTGTTCCACTTTTTTTTCCTTCTTTTGTTGATGGTGAGGTTTATATACATAAGACAGCAATGGGCATGAGTAAGTAAGGCAAACTCTTCAGCAATATGCTTTATATGCCTCAATTTTTCTGCAATGTGGATTGAGGGGCGGAAGTATTGTATGAGGGCTGGAAGAGTGTTATTTTCAGGCGCTTTTATCTTACTCTGGTTTTTGGATGTGCCCCCAGTTTGGGGTGTACAATGGATTAAGAACTGTTGCCCCCAAAGGGCCCGTTTCCTTAATTTTAGCCATGTAGCAACTGAGGGAACAAAGAGAACGGAAAAACAAAAGGGGCCCTTTTTGCATGAAAACGTCAGGGGTAAGACTTTTTTTTTTCCATAAAAAACCCCCCAGACTCACTTTTATTTTTTAAAAACACGTAGAAAGAAAGGATTTGGTTGCAACAAGAAATTTGAACTTACCGTAACAAGCTAGGGGGGAAAAGATGGGGGTTTTCCCCCTTCCTGCCTGGGGGCCCGGGAAAAGGGGAAATCGAAAATAGGAGTGATGGAAGCCTTCACAAAACTTCCCGCTTGCCCTGTTTCAGTGAAAGGGACACAGCGATTTCATGTGATGCCCAAGCAGTGAGAAAGGTGCGCGGCACTGTTTTCCATTGACTTAGAACCACACCATGTTAAACCGAGGATCTAAGGGGTTTAAACCCGCTGTAACCCCCTGGGGGGTTAGCTGCATTAGCTCAAACACCCGACGCTGTTAGTGGGGTCGCGCGGGTGCAAAGCGCTTACAGGGACAGAATGTATCCCTATGCAGGGTCGGACTGGCCCCGGGGACCGGAATCCCCCCGGGGGGCCCCCCCGGCCGCGGGGCCCCGGAGGCAGTCCGCGCTCCCCCCCACTGCTGACGTAGGCGGCGCGGTGACTCATTTTACCCCGCCCCATGCAGGGGGGCATACAGGCTCGGGAGTCGAACGGCCGGAGCAGGAGCCGACCAGGTAAATGGGGTTTGTTGTTTTTTTTTTTAACACCCACAGGGCCCCGACTACAGGGGGGGCCCCGGCACAAAAAGGGGGGCCCCTGGTACTGGGGGCCACTACAAAGAGGGGGGCCGGGCTCAAAAGGGGCCCTGATACTGGGGGGGGGGTCCTGGCTAAAAGGGGGGGCCCTGACTACTAGAGGGGGCCCTGACTACAAAAGGGGGGGCCCGGCTAAAAAAGGGGGTCCTGGCCAAAAGGGGGCCCTGGCTACAAAAGGGGCCCACTACTAGGGGGGGGCCGGAACAAGGGGGCCCTGATACTAAGGGGGGCCCGACACAAAAAGGGGGATCCTGGCTACAAAAGGGGGGCCCTGGACTAGGGGGGCCCTGGGCTAAAAAAGGGGCCCCTGGCTAAAAAAGGGGGCCCTCGCTAAAAGGGGGGGCCTGGCAACAAGAGGGGCCCCGGGCTCCCTAGGGGGGCCCTGACTAAAAGGGGGGCCCCCGGGGCAAACAAAAGGGGGGGACCCGGTACCTACATGGGGGCCCCCCCAAAAGGGGGGCCCGACTACCTATGGGGGCCCGCTAAAGGGGGCGTCCGGGTACTGGGGGGGTCCTGGAACTAGGGGGGGTCCTCTACTAGGGGGGCCTTTGACTACTAGGGGGGGCCCCGATCAGGGGGGCCCTTCTACAAGGGGGGCCCTGACTACAAGGGGGGGGCCCCCGATACGAGGGGGGCCCGGTACAAAAAGGGTCCTGGCTACAAAAAGGGGTCCTGGCACTAGGGGGGCCCTGGCTACTAGGGGCCCCGGGGCAAAAAAGGGGGGGGCCCCTGGCTACAAGGGGGGGCCCGGGCTAAAAGGGGGGGGCCTGGACAAGGGGGGCCCGGGCTACCATGGGGGCCCCTGACTACATGGGGGGCCCTGGCAAACAATTGGGGGGGCCCTGGCTACCAAAAGGGGGGGCCCTCACAAAAAAGGGGGCCCTACTCATGGGGGCCCCCTGAAAAACCACAGGGGGGCCCTGACTATCTACAGGGGGGCTTTAATGTAGAATTAGCCCTTCTTTTCCTTCACAACTGAGTATATAATGCTTGGTTCCGGTATACGGGCCCTGACTACAAGGGGGGTCCTTGCTACCTACATGGGAAGGGCCCCGGGGCAATCAAAGGGGGGCCTGACTAAAAAGGGGGGCCCTGACTACCACAGGGGGGCCAAACACAAAGGGGGGCCCGGGCTACCAAATTTAAAAAGGGGGCCCGACTACAAAGGGGGCCCTGGCACCTAAATACAAAGGGGGGCTCTGACAACCTACAAATAACAAAGGGGGGGCCCCTCTTCCTGCACACTACCTAAAGGGGGCCCTAACACCTGAACCCTAAAGAACCCCTAAGTATAGTACCTAAAGGAGGCCCCTAACTACCTGTATACTACCTAAAGGAGACCCCTAACTGTATAGTACCTAAAGGAACCCCTAACTTCCGTATACTCCTAAAGGGGGTCCCTAACTGCTTGCAGCCTATAAAAAGGGGACCCTAACTACCACAGTTTACCTTACGGGGAAACCACCTACCTACAGCCAACAAATTGGGACCACCAACCCCTACCTACGCTAACTACGGGGGTTCCACAACCAAAATGTAGCCTATCTACTTTCCTAACGTAGCCGTTATCTACCTGGGGTTTTACCACCCACCCATGGCTAGGAACCCACCAACCAACGGGCGGCCTACCAACTTACCAGCGGGGGCTACCTACCTAAAGAAGGGGCCCTTTTATTACCCGGGGGCCCCTTTCCCCACCCTCCAATCCTTAGGATACAGGTTTACCCGCTCTCCACCCCGGGAAGTTTTTACAGAGGGGGAAGGTAAAGGAGCTGGAAAATTGGGGATTCTAAGTATTTGTTGTAATTTCTGCAGGATAGTTGTGGGGCCCGGGGCAAGTCATAAAAGGGGTGGGAACATCAGAAGAGAAAGGGAAAAGAACAACTCAAGAAAGACGACTTGGGGGGAAATTTTTCTTTTGGGGGGTGAGGGGCCCTCATTTCAGGATTTTTTTTAATTGTAATGGGGATTTTGACCTGAGCTGGTTCAGCCACTTTTTTTCTCATAATGGTGGTGTTTTTTTTAAGGTTATATGAGCTGTGTTGACCTCTTTTTTTTTTGGTCTCTTTTTTTTATGTGGGCGGTGTTTTTAGGTTAATACCTGAGCTGTTTTTTGTTTTTTACCTCTAAGTGTTCTATATGTGGGTTGAAGGTAACCTGAGCTGGTGCTGACCCCTATGTGCTCTCTTATGGTGGTGTTGAGTTAATCTGAGTGGTGTCTGACCTCTATGCGGCCCCTAAGGGGGTTGAAGGTTTTCCTGAGCTGGTGTCTGCCTTTTATGCGGGCTCTATATGGGGTTTGTAGGTTAACCCACTTGTCTGACCCCTATGTGGGCCTATTGGTGTTTGTAGTTATCCTGGCTGGTGTTGACCTCTATTTTCTCCTAAAGGTGGGTTGTAGGTTATACCTGACGGTGTCTGACCTCTATCGGTCTCCCAATGGGGTTTAGTTATCCCAGCGGTGTCTGCCTCTATGTGGTCTCTAATTTGGTGGGGTTGTAATTATACCTGGGGGGGTTCACCTCTATGTGACTCTATATGGCGGTTGTAGGTTATATCGGCGTTAGTTAGTGGGAAGTACATGTTCCCTGATTTTAAGAGGAGGGGAAACCTGACCCTTGATAGGAGTTACACTTTTTTTCTTTTGGGGTTTTATTTTAGAAAGTGGGGGGGTGCGTGACCAAAGGGAAAAAGTGGAGGGGGTTATTGTATGTGGGTGGAGGGAGATATTGTATGTGGGGGAGGGGATATTGTATGTGGGTGGGGGGGGATATTGTATGTGGGGGGAGGGGGGTATTGTTGTGGGGGGAGGGGGAATGTAGTGGGTGGAGGGGGTATTGTAATTGGGGGGGTAGGGGTATTTTTGGGGTGGGGGGGATATTTTTTGTGGGGGGGGGGATTTGATGTGGTGGAGGGGGGTTTTGTATGTGGGTGGAGGAGAATTGTATGTGGGTGGGGGAGGGTATTGTTTGGTGAGGGGGATACTGTATGTGGGTGGAGGGGGGTATTTTTATGTGGGGGGAGGGGGTATTTTATTGGGTGGAGGATATTGTAAGTGGGTGGAGGGATTGTTATGTGGGGGAAGGGGGAAATTTTTATGGGGTGGGGGAGATATTGTATTGGGAGGGGGGTTATGGAAGGAGCTACTTGCCCTGTGTCTATGATATGTGAGCAGACAGATATGTGACTCTCTTTTATTGAAATAACAATACAGTTTGTTTTTTCACACTGATTATTGGAAAATGGGGGCATTATGTCCCCCAGAGGCCGGGAATATTTTTATGCACAGAGGGGGGGGCCCCCCCAAAACAACTCCCCGTGGGCCCAAACCCCCCCAGTCCGACACTGTCCATATGTCCAATTTGTAAGGGGGTTAATGATTCCACATGTAAAAATCAATTTTGCAGAATACTAACTTTTAAAGTAATCCACACAATAGAGGACAATTTTTATTAAACCCAAGGATCTGGATAAGTTGGAGGCCTAGGCAGAGAAAAAGGCAGATAGGTTTAACAAGGATAAATGCAGAAAAATAAATTTCCCTGATTACTTTTAAAAAGGAAAAAAACTCTGAGAAAAAAGTGACATGGAGAGGACTTGGGAACCGGGGGTGGACAGTAAACTTAATTGTATACCTTTTCGGGCAGAAACCCAAGGCACAAGGATATGAGGTGTTTTTAAAAGGGCATAGATGCACACGATGTAACACTATTCTACCCCATTTACAAGCACGGTCATCCAAACAGGGAAAAATTTGTACAGTTTTGGGCACCATTTTTTCACAGGAAAACAATGTAAGTTTGAACAGTTCAAAGGGGGGCAACAAAAATAATAAAAGGACTGGGTACCCAGAAAGATTAGCAAGATAAGGGTTATTTAGTTTAGAGAAAAGATGACTTCGGGGGGAAAGAATAAATATGTATAAATATATTTAGAGCATGTTCACACGCTTTTTTTTGGGGGCCATTTCCCCACGATTTGCGACGACGCGCCCCCAAAACAGCAAATACCCCCAATCATTACGGTAATCCACATTTCTCATAGAAACATTGCATTTCTAAGTGTAATAAATAACATTTTATAGTTTTTTGGACCGGGAGGGGGTCGTTGATCCAGGTTTTTATTCTGATTACCTGTTTTGAATTGGGAAAGGGAAATTTTTTTTTCCCAAAAAAGGGACAATTGGCTTCTACCTCGAGGGCTTTTAAACCTTCCCGGGAAACGCTGTAGCGAAATAAGCTGAACTTGATGGACTGTCTGTCTTTTTTCGGCCTTACAAATTGTTACTATGTTAAAATTGCATTTTTTTGGTCATTTCACGTCTCTAAAAAAAGAAAAAGGAAAAAAAAAGTCCATGCATTTCCCAAAATGGGACCATTAAAAAGACACTTTAAACCCACAAAAAAGCAACCTCATTCAAGTCCGAGGGGAGTACAAAAAATTTTTTGTAAAAAAAAAGGTGCCACCATGCAAATTTAAAAAAATAGAAAATGTTTGGATTTTTGTACGGAAACTATAATAAAAACCCTACATGTTTGGTGTTGCCAGAATCGTATTATCCTGCAGAATAAAGAGAACACATCATTTATACTGGAAAGGGAATGCCCTAAATAAAAATCCCTGCAAACATTGTGCAAGTACGTTTTTTTCACATTTTGCCCCACTTGGAATTTTTTTGCATTTTTCCAGTATATTCTATGGTATGGTGAAGGCCACCATTAAAAAGTACAAATAAGTTCAATGGAAAAGCTCTAGGGGGTTTGGGTAAAAAACGATTTTTATTCTTCATAAAAAAACTACATGCAAGGTTTTTCCACCCCCCACGGGTCTTTTTTAACATGATTTTTTTTTACACCACCCGGGAGCGTTTCCAATTTAACTTATTTGGACTCATTTTGGCCTCGTGGATTCGGGGGTCAGAAACGGTGCATCCATTTATATGGAAGTGCTGCTGTCATTACTATTATCTTGAACCATTAGAAAAGCCCTCATTTGTCTAGGTAGGTGGAAAAATAAAAAAAGTTAAGGGTAGGAGGAAATGAACGTGTTAACCAAAAAAACACAAGGTCCTTAAAACTTTAATAAGATTAGTCCTTGTATGTTCTAAGAATCCATAGCCTTTGGTAAGAGTGTTTAACTCTTGAGTGGTGATGAGCGGTGTTTATGGGTGACAGAGATCCTTTCCCTCCAATTTTGGAAAGGTGGTGGCAGGGTGTGTTTTGGGTTGCACAGACTGTGTTGGAGTGTGATTTATGGTCAATTTGCCACCTTAGTGGAAGGAGAGTAAAAGATTGAGTGAGTAGAGACAGATTAACTCCCTGCAGTGACACCAACCTCACATGCCGGTAAGTGTGTACATGATAGTACCCATTAAGTGTTTTGTACCATTTTTGTTGAAGAGTAAAATAAAGTCCATTCTCATTGCTACAACATTGTCTACAAACAAATCCTTATAGACTCAAACCAAAAACCTCAAGTTTTGACTCATCGGACCAAGTATAAATTTCAATTGGTTGAAAGGCCATTCCCAAATCTAAGAAAAAAACTTCAAAATTTATTTCATTGTCTTAAAAGGATTTTTGCTCCTCCATGGAGCCAATTTTAAACCCGCACCATGTAAATAATTAGATAGGTTTAAGTGTAAATTATCATAATGCCATCAATATATTTATTTAACATCATATTAAATATATGTGTAAAATAGCAAATATGCATACAATATACAAAGGATAGTGGAAACAAGTAACGTATCCAAATGCAAAATTGTCCATTTCCCATCAATAAATATACGAAAATTATGTACAACCCATAACTGTGTTCAAATCAGAAAATTCACCAAGGAAATTCCAGCGGACCCAAGGTACTTCACGAACTTTTTATTTTATTTTATTCTTCCACAAATAGCGAAAAAAGCCGACCGTTTTGGGGACCCCCAGACCCTTTTTTACCATGTAAATTTCCCCACAAAACCCAAAATTTCCCAAAATGAACAAACTTTAAAAAAAAGTCACTGCATCACTGTAAGGGGTGTGCTTAATTTAACCCTTTTGGGTAGCTCAAATTCTTTGTTCCAATAGAATCCTTTTGTATTGCAAACACTTTATATTTTTAATCAGGCTCCTAACGTCTATAGTATAATTCTCATTTTTTGGCATTTTGAGTTAACAAATAAATTTGCAAAATCTTCATCAATATATCTGATTTTCTAAAATGTATCATTAAACTTTGACATTTTTCATGTATATACTTAGATCAGTCTTTATTCATGCCCTAGGCGTTATAAGTATATATTAAAACACATTTGGCAATTTTGCGGTTTAACAAAAGGGGATTGCAAAATGCTTCATAATAATGCTTTTTTTCTAAAATGATGCATTAAACGTTGCTTTAAACTTTTACATTTTTTTCAATGAATACAAGGATCATTCTTTTATTCTCCCTCTAGGGCGTTTATATAGTAATATTCAAACATTTTGGGAAATTTTTGGGGTTAACAACGGGGATTGAAAAAATGCTTCATGCAATATATGCGTTTTTCTAAAATGAATCTTATACTTGACGTTTTTCAATGTAATTCATAATCATGTCGTTTTTTCATGCTTTGGGGAAGCGGTATCGTTTGTAAAATCCATAGCCCTCGTAACCTTTACTTTATTTTTAAAAACCATGTGCAACCATGTCAATATAATTAGATAGGTTTAAGTGTAAATTATCATAATGCCATCAATATATTTATTTAACATCATAATAAATATATGTGTAAAATAGCAAATATGCATACAATATACAAAGGATAGTGGAAACAAGTAACGTATCCAAATGCAAAATTGTCCATTTCCCATCAATAAATATACGAAAATTATGTACAACCCATAACTGTGTTAACTAAAAACCCTTAAAAACATTGTTAACACCCCCTCAACAAAAACAATAAAAAACAAATTAGGGGATAAGAGTGCAGTGTCATTACCAACTTACAGCACGTCAGGAAAAGTCATGGAAAAATACAAACATCAGCATTAAGATTGTCCTTAAATGTCACTTGTAACCATAAGACTTTATAAATGTAATGACTCCTTAACATATTGTTAAATAGCATGGGGTAACATAAACACCAAATGGAAGTGTTCCAGGCTTTCTTTGAAGTATGTATAGACTAGTTCAAATTGTTCCACTAGGGAAATTTTTTGTCCCACAAATATCACAATGGCTAAATGTTCTTTCAGGAACCTGTCACATAGGTTATGCCACCTTTGCTAAGGGCAGCACAAGCTAGTGTCAGACATGCTGTGTCCAGCGCTGCGTCCCTTATTATGTAAAATGCAGTCGTTTTAGAGCATTAAATGCTCAAATCTGGCAGTTTTCAGCCAGGAAAAAGACCAGTTTTCAAAAACACCCAAAGAGGCTAACCCCCGCCCCCTCACAAATTTTAACCTATTTAATTTGGGAAAAGGGGAGAAACATGTGAAAAAAAATATCAGGGGCGGGGATAGCCTCGGGGGGTTTTCGGGTAATTGCTGCTCATAGTAAGGGGACCCCTTTTTTGGTGAAAACTGCCAATTTTTGGAAATTAAATATACTCTGAAACTGAAACCAATTTACAAAAAATAAGGTGAAAAGTTCCCTCCCGCCCGCCAGTGGGGGTGAGGGGCGGGTGGGGGATTTTTAGGCGCAGAAGGACTGCCCTAACATCTTTTTCCAAATTTGGGGAAAAAGGCGGGAAATCGGGCAAAAAAATAAATTTAAACATGTAGGGGAATAGAAAAAATAGTTGTCTTTAAAATGAATGAAGAAAAAAAGAAAAAAATCAAAGCTTTTCAAAAAGCAAAGGGAAAGGGTAGCAAAAAAGTGGGATCTTTTAAAAAATTAAAGGGAAATATATAAAAACCCTCTTGAAAAAACCCTCAGCCCCGGGGAGCATGGGTTGAAATAAATAAAAAAAATTTTTTTATTACGTGAAAAACATTATCCAAAAAAGCGCTAACCCCCTTTGAAAAAAACAAAAAAAAATAAAAAATAAAACCCCTTTCCAAAAAAATCAAAAAAACCGGTTTGCAAAAAATCGGGAATTAGGATTTTGGGAAAACCCCCTAAAAATACAGAAATTTCCCAAATTCTGAAAAGCTCTTCTCATTGTTCGGAAAACCCCCCAAATCAGAATGGGGAGCGACAGTGCCCCCTTTATAACCAACGGAAAAGTTTTGCCCAAATAAAATGAAAAGGGGGGGACATTTCCCAAAAAACAGTAAAAATGCAAAAAAAGGAGCTGCTTGGTTGAACTAGGGGGGTTTGGGCCCACCCCGGAAAAACAGAAAAGGAGGGGACAGGGGAACCATTATAACCTATGGAGAAGTATTAAACCAATAAAAATTTAAAGGCGGGACAGTTAAAAATACAGAAAAAAATGCAAAAAAAAAAAAAAAAAAAAAGTTTAAATTGGTTGAACTAGCGGGGTTTTGGTTTTTTTTTTTTCCCCCGGCCAATCAAGCGCGACTAACTTTTGTCCCCTGAAAGTCTTGGACGATGGGGCCCAAATAAAAATCCCCAGTGCCGGAGGCATCCCAAAATTGGGTTAAATTTAAATCGTTTTTTTTAAATTTTTAAAAAACCTTTTCTCGTAAAAGACTAAAACCTTCTAAAAAACATACAGAAAAAAAAATCATAACAACGCTTTTGGGTCGCCGGGGCCCGGCAAAACATCAGTAATTGGGGATTTTTTCAAATTGGGCCCGGGGAAAAACAGTTATTCAAAATTTTGTAAGCTATTCTCATTGGTTGGAATAAACCAACCAATCAGAATAGGAGCGGGCAGTGAACCTTTTTTAAGCTATGGAAATATGGCCCCAAACACATGCAAAGGCAGGACCGTTCAAAATACAGTAAAAAAAAGGGAGAAAAAAAGCTGATTGGTTGAGCCAGCGGGGGGGTGGGTATCCTGGCAAAAAAAGAGAACGAGCTACTTTGTTTCCCCTTGTAGTCAATGGAGAATTTGGGGCAATTAAATTTTTTTCTCTCAGGGGCCGTGCGGCATGGATTTTGATTTTAAAAAAAATCGTTTTTATTAAGTTTTTAAAACCTTTTTCCCGAAAAAAAAGTGAAATCCCTTTTTAAAAAACTACATAAAAAAAAACCCTTAAAAACGCATTTGTTCGAGACCGGTGCTACATCAAGAATTTGGGATATTGTCAATTCCCCTGAAATTCGTAATTCAAAAAATTTTGGGAAATCTTTTTCCCTTGGTCGCATAAAACCCCCAAATCAGAATAGGGGCGACAGTGAAACATTATTTAACTATGGAGACGTATTGACCAATCATATGCAAAGGGGGAACAAATTCAAAATACAGTAAAAAATGCAGGAAAAAAAGCTGACGGTTGAGCCCAGGCAGGGGAAAATATGGGAATTTCCCCAAACCAAAGTAAATGGCCCCTATTTTTAGTGGGAGCCCCGAAGGGCGCGATAAAAAAGGGCCCCCTAAAAATTAAACCCCGTCTATGGGAAAAATTTTTCCTTTGTACTTTAGTTGGTTGGGGGGAAGGGGGGGGCTCCCCCTCCTGCTTACCCCCTTTAGCGGTGAGTACTTTTTCTCATAGAATTTATTTGGGGGGAAAAAAAAACAATCGGCTCGGTTTTGTTGGCTCAGTTTTAAAAAAGGGGCGGTTTTTTTTGGGCCAATGGGAGAGCGAGCGACGCTCTTTTTGGTTTTCCCAATGCAATCTGTAATAAAACTATACATGGCAGAAATAAAATGATAACACTCACGAAGGTTGTCCGATTTTATATAAAAATGAACAATAAATGGGGAACAAAAAAAAAAAAATTCAATAAATTCTTTTTTTTCTTTATTTTTTTTCACCCATCTATTGATCATTGACTAACAAAATTTAAAGAAATAAAAATAAATTCATTGAATTAATTTTTTTTTTTGTACTCCCAAATTTTCTTTTTTCATTTTATCTAGCGATCGGTACAACTTCGTGAGTCTTATCATTTTATTTCTGCCATGTACAGTTTTGTGACATCACAATGGATTCATCAAGTGTGACCTCAAAATGAAGCCTCTTGTGACATCACACTGGATTCATCAAGTGTGACCTAACAATAAAGCCCTTTGACTTAAAAGGTTCTCAATTGTGACCTCACAATAAGCTCTTGTGACATCAAAATGGAACCCCTCATTTGACCTCACAATGAAGCCCTTGTGACTCACAATGAACTCATTTGTACCTCACAAATGAAGCCCTTGTCATCACAATGGATGCCCCAGTTTGACCTCACAATAAAACCTTTTGGCATACAATGGATGCCCTAGTTTTGCCCTCCCCAAAAACCTCTTGGACTCACAATGGATGCCCTATTGTGCCCTCACATAAAGCTCTTTGACATCACAATATGACTAATTTTGACCTCACAATGAACTTTTGACTCACAATGATGACCCAGTTGTAATCAAAAGAACCTCTTGTGACATCAAAGGGGATGACCTAGTTGTGACCTCACAAGAACCCTCTTGTGACATACAATGGAGACCTCTTGTGACCTCAAAAGAACCTCTTGTGAATACAATGGATGACCCAGTTGTGATAAAAATGAACCCTCTTGTGCATCACAATGGAGACCCCGTTGTACCTCACAATGAAACCTTGTGACCAAATGGATGACCTCAGTTTGACCAAAAAAATGAAGCCTCTTTTGACATCAAAATGGAATCCATTGGACCTCCAATGAAGCCTCTTGTGACTCACAATGGATGCCTCAGTTATAGTTTCAAGTTTCATAGTTTGTAAGGCCGAAAAAAGACAAACGTCCATCCATTCACCCTTTGTGCTAAGGGTTTGGGGGATGCGAAAGGCAAAAACCCCAATGAGGAGAAGCCAATTGCCCTCTTTTGGGGAAAAATTCCCTTCCCGCCCCAATCGGCAATCAAAAAATTTCGGGATCAATCCCCCTCTCTGAATCCACACTAAAACTTTTTTATATTATTTGCTCCAAAAATTGCACCCAAAACCCCTTTTTTGAACTCCGTTATTGAATTCCCCAGACAAGTCCCTCTGGCAGAGAATTCCCATAGTCTCACTGCTCTTCATAAAGAATCCCTTTTTTTTTATGTAGAAACTTTCGTTCCTCAAGACGAAAGGGGATGCCCCTTGTTCTAGAACACCCCTGGTAAAAAAAAAATCTTGGGAGAGATATCAAATTTTGCCCTTTTGATGATTTAAACAATTTATTATGTCCCACGAAGCCGTTTTTTCTCCAAACAAAATAACCCAAATCTTGCTAATCTTCTGGTACTGTGTCCCCCACCCTTTTATTAATTTTTTTGCCCGCCTTTTACCTGTTAAAAATTACAATGTCTTTCCTGTGCTTTGGTCCCCAAAAAACGTACAAATTTCCATGGGGGCTAACCATGATTGTATAAGGGAGAAAATGCTCCATCGGCCCAAATCCCCTTTAATGCACCCCAGATCCTATTGCCTTGGCAGTGCTGTCTGACACTGGCTGCTAAAATTAAGTTTACGTCCCCCAATTTCCAAATCCTTTTCCTTTCCCTTTTTACCCACCCTTTTTCCTTTTAACATAAAATATGTAACTTTTCTTTTCCCATGGCATTACCTTTGCATTTATCAGTGTTAAACCTCATCTCCCTTTTTCCCCCCCGGCCCCCAACTTATCCAGACCCCTTTGAAATAAAAATTCCCTTTGTGTTGATTTTTTACAGAGCTTAGTATCGTCTGCAAAGACATTTCCCACGTGTAACCCTGTTAAGATCATTAATAAAATGTTAAAGAGATGGGGCCCAATACGCCCCCTTGGGGTCCCCCACATAAAACAACCATCTGCGAACCTTAAAATTTAACCCTTTTTCATCATACCATTCACCCACCACACATTTTCCCCAGTCCAAATTCCATTTTATAAACCCCAAAAAACCCCCCTTTATTCACACCCCAAAAAATAAAATCCCTTTAAAAAAAATCTAATATATTAAAAAAAAAAAAAAAAAAAAAAAAAAACCCCCCCCCCCCCCCCCACCCACCCATCCATTTATACTTCCTATAGAACATAATTTATTAAGGCCACCCTTAAATAAACCCTTAGGGAACTTTTTTAGCCCCAAATTTTTAAAAATTTTGTCATTTTTTCCTAAACACTGCCTTTTCCGGGTTTTACAAGAACCCTTTAAAAGGGAACCCCCCCCTTTTCCCAATCTTCCCCCCCTTTAAAAAAAATTTAAAAAAAATGAAAGTTTCTTTTTCATTCCAAAAAGTTTTCCCCCTAAAAAAATTTTTTAAAAACATTTAAATAAAAAAAATTTTTTTATTTTTTTTTTCAATATTCCGCCCAAAACCCCCTTTTTTTATTTTCCCACCCTTTTTTTTTTTTCCTTTTTAGTTAATTTTTAAATTCCCCTTTTTAAAAAAAAAAAATACGCTTTATTTTGGGTTTTTTAATTTCCCCACATCCCTTTTAAAAAAACCTACCAATTTTTTATTAATAAAATTTCCTCCGGGGGAAAAAATTTTTAAAAAATTCCCTTTTTTTTGGGCGCCCCTATTTTTAAAAACTTTCCCATCAATACTTTGGGCCTTCCCTAAGGAAAAAAAAAGCCCCAAAATTCAGTGTTTTTTTGGCCCCGAAAAAAATTCTTTGAAGGGAAACGGGAAATTTTTTAAAATTTATGGGCCTATTAGGGGCCCCCAACCTGAACTTTTGTACCTGCATCTTTATTTATTAGCCAAAAAGGGTTCCTTGTGTCTTGCCAAAAATTTTGGAAAGGTATTTCCCTTTGTTTTTGCAAAAACTGTTTCCTTGTGAGAGTCCCCGGTTCGATTCCCAATTGAGGGGATGTAAAGCCCCAAAAATAAACCCTTTGATTACCGCCCCCCCCCATTTTTGTGAGGTACTCTTCAATGGGGCTGTTTTTTTTTTTTTTTTGGGCTTAGCGTTTGT
>JAODAL010066878.1:0-17561 GCA_025379985.1 Phyllomedusa bahiana
ACATGGTGGCAAAAAACCCTTTTAAAAAAACAACTTAAAAGGAAAGATGAAAAGAGAAGGGGAACAAGAAAAAATTTTTTTATAAGTAGCTCATAAACTAAAGGATTCATTTCCCCTTTTGGTGCTAGGGTGTCCTTTTTGGGAAAAATCCAAATGCTTCTCTCTGTATTAAATTTTATTTTTAAATTTTTGTTAATTTCTTGTTGGAAATTTGTTCGGGCACACCAAGAGTCAATACTTTGATGTGTTCTGCAAAAGTTTGCTCTGTATTTTCCAAAATTTTGCATGTGAATCTTTTCCCCTTATCTACTTTGTTATATCTAAAAACTCTATAGAGACTTATGCCCCCTATTTTTTGCTTCCCGGAGATGGTCTGTCCAAATAATGTTTACTAAAGGGGGCATGCAACTATAGATTCTTTTTGTAGTGCAAAAAAAAAAAATGTTAATAGATATGTCTACCCCTTGAGTGGATGGGGAAATATAGAGCCTTTGATGATAGAGAACAATTGCACAGATGGAAGGAAACGTCCCACATTTTTCTGGTAAGACTGTTGTTTCGTAGTTTGTGGAGGGCGTATGTCAGAATGTATCGGTTGTTCCCAAAGGGTTTTCCCAATGCTTAAAATAAAACGTGGTTTATCCCTAAACAAGGGGCCCAAAAATTTGGGTCAGACTTAATGATCCCAATTGTTTAGGGATAACCAGTTTTTTTTTTTTTAAGGTGGAAATCCCTTGGTGAAAACCTGTTCATTTGACTAGCCCTCCACAAACTACAAAAACAACAGTTTTACCACAAAAAAAAAATGTGTAGTTTCCTTCCCTATTTGTGCGAATTTTTGTTTGCTATCATCAAAGGCTCTACTATTCCACATCCACATCAAGGAGTAGACATATCTATTAATGTTTTTTTTCAAAATTCAAAAGAACTTTATTGAAATGGCAAGTTAGAGGTCAAGCCAATATGCAGTATAGTTTAATCATAAAAGAAGCAGACCAAAGTCTCAAGAAGGAGAGAAGGCTTCCAATTAGAAACAGGCAATTGACAACAATAGAAAAATCTGTAATTTTAACTGTAAGCAAAGTGAAAATAGGGAAAAGAGCATAGTCCTGAAAAAAATTGCAGGATGAGGAGAGGCAGTGTTAAACGAGTGTAAAACTGGGAACGGGTGAAAGAAGCCTCTAAGCTTTTGGGGGAAGGGAAAAGAGGGAAGGCGGGGGAAAAACAGGAGTAAAAAAAGAAAAAAGGGGGACTGCATTTGGAGAGACCATCCATCAGCAAAGCGTTGAAAATACGAAAAAGTAAAAAGTGAGAAACAAAAAAACAAAACAAGACTAAAAAAAACAAACAGGACACGGACAAACAAAAAGCCCAAGGGGCAACACAGGAGAGAAGAGGAGGGGAGCAGCCCCCGGGTCAGGCATCCAAACCCACCAGGGGGAGGGCCGGTCAAACCCAGACAATGTAGTGCAAATTTAGGAAGAGGGTGTAGTGAGCGACCACAAAATGAAAAACCGTCATCCATTCTTGTAAAACTTACCCGCCACCCATTGGTTACCTCTAATTTTTCCAATCGGCATTTTCTGTGTATTTCTTCAAACCAATCTGAAATAGAGGGAGGGGTCGTGGAGCGCCGAGCCTAGGGTAACAGCCTTGCTGCGTTAGGGGGAAGTTTTTTAAAACCGATTTTTAAGGGAGCGGGGTAAATCTAAACAAGCATGAAAGGGAAAACCCGCCGGTATTCTTCAGCTTTTCACCGTGTAAGTCAATTATGTGGATGACCTTAGCCAATGGGGTGGGGGAGGGGACACTTCCACCATAGTGTGATAACCATTTCCCCCGTGGCATCCCCGATAATTTGGAAAGCGGGGTAGAAGGGTGTAAGAGCGAGGGGACCTGTACCATCTAAAAAATAATTTTGTAATTTAGCTTTAAATTTGATAGAGGGGCCTTGTGCCAGTGCTTTTACCTGGGCCACTTTCCCTTTGAAAATTCTCTCGGATTTCCCCTTTCCACCCCGTTTAAAAAAAATTTAAAGTTTGAAATGTTCACCCTGTTTTAGCAGCCCTAGGTCCTGACGGGCAAGTGGGTGAGATGGAAGCCGAAGACCCCAGCTTTCAAAGGTAGTAAGGGTTTTTTTAAAATGAAAAAATACACATGGTAGGCCAACACGGGTTACAGAGTTGGTAAAAGTGTAATTTGAAAATTTGGGGGCAAAAAATTCAGTTGTAAGTGTTGAGTAGTTTTTCACTGTCCATCGCTACAACCCCCTCATGACCCCAAAACCCCTCTCCCCCCCCCAACCCCCAAAGTCCTACAGAACGATGCTTTGGAATGCCAGGGTTACCCGTGAGGGGAGTAAGTGGACCCCCGGTTTAGGTAGGAGGGAAAAAGGGTTGTCTAAATATTTGGGGCCCCGTTTGGGAGAAAGGAAGGGATTTAAGGCTTTTTGGGGGCCACAAGGGGGATCCAGGGGCGCCGTGTTGGTAAAACCAAATAACTCGTCTCAATTTTGGACCCAGAATTTAATAGGGGTATTGGAAAGCTATCGAGTATTCAAACCGCCGATGCTCCCAGTAGAAACCCTGAAAATTTTGGGGGACCGAAAGTCCCCCCTGGCTCTAGGCCATCAAAGTAGCTCTGGAAAATCCGAGGGCGTGGTTGCGCCCAAGACAAAACTGCTTGATAAGACCATGCAAGGAAAACGAAGAAAAAAGGTTTGGGGGGGGAGTTCGGTATTGTCTGAAACAAGAGAGTAATCTGGGGAGAAGTTTACTTTACAATGTTGATTTTCGGCCCCCATCCAAAGGGAGAAGGGGGTCCTTTCTTTTCCCACTTGGAAGGTCGGATGTATTAAATTAAAAGAATAGGCAAAGAAAATTCAAATCAACAGTTTTTTAAAAGATCGCAGGATTTAAAACCCAAATATTTAATATGAGAAGGGGCCCCATAAAAAGGAATTTTTTCCCTTAAGCCGAACCATTTTCTGGGGGAAGGGAGATATTAAAGGCCCCAAACTTTTAGCAGTGTTCATTTTGTGATTGTGATATCCCAAAAGGGGGTGTATCTGAAGGATAGAGGGAGAGTATGTGGGGTTGAATAATAGAAGCGGTCATCTGCAAAAGCTGAACTTTTCCCCCTCGCTTGCAAATTTAATCCGCTGAGGGCGGCGTTCATGCGGTACCTGGAGTAAGTGCCTTTTCTAGGGTAAAGGGGGGGAAAGGGGGACACCCTGCCTGGTACCTTGGTATGGAAAGGATGGAGAGTAGTCCAATTGACCCCGAATTTGTGTTGCGGGCGATGATATGAGCGGTTTTTCATGAAGGATCGGGCCTAGCTATTGAGGTTGAGCCCCTGAAGGAAGGCCAGTCGCCCCGATCAAAGGCCTTCTCTGAATTAGGGAGGCGCATACGGGGGATTCCAGCCCTTTGGGGGTTTGATTAATTTAAAATTTTGAATGTTTTAAGAGTATTATCTCCGCTTTCTCGTCGGAATGAAGCCTACTTGGTCTAAATGGTTTGGATGAAAGGGAGGGTTTAAACGAAGGGCAATCAACTTAAAAAATTTTTGCATCGGTGTTAATAGGGAGTTGGACGGTAGCTGGACACGGGGCGGACCCTTCCCTCTTTGGGGAAAATGTGATGTGAGTTTTTGAGGAATTCCGGGGCAAAAGGAGGGATTGGGAGATGATTTAAAAGCTAAGCGGGTGGGAGGGACAGTCTCCTGAAAGACCTTAAAAAGTATGCAGAAAAGCCGTCGGCCCGGGCTCTTACCCTTGGAAATGAGGCAATGCTCTGGAGCCCCTGCGGGGAGAAGGATCTTCCAGAGAGCTAATAACTTCAGAGGTAAAGGGCCCGGATGAGTGGGGTTTGCAAGTATTCCGTAACTTAGGCAGGGTCCGCAGTGACAGGCGTGGGGCCGTAACGGGAGGTTGTATGTTTGAGTAATTCCCGTAAAAAGTGTCAAAAATTCCTCTGTCAAGTGCACAATTTCCCGCTTCAGTTTTAATCTGGGAGACAAACAGGGAGGCTCTTCTTTCACTCAATGCCCTAGCCAGATCCTGCCTGGTTTTTTGCTCCACTCGTAAAAAAACCCGCTCTCCACCTGTCGAAAAGGGTTGTGTTGGGGTGCCCCCATGGTGATCTTTGGGGTCGAGATGGCAACTTGGGCTCTTTATGCAAGGTGGTCCTGAGGGGGTTTTGGTTTCCCCGGAAACGGGGGGTGCTGAAAGCGGCAGATCAAGTCGCAGTGCAGGAGAGTGTCAGAGTGGAGCATGCATCTTTCAGATTTACTTGGGGTAGAAGGGGGTTTTTGAGTAAAATATAGTCGATGCGATGTACAACTGGTGCGGGTTTGAGAAAAAAAGGGGGTATCCCTTTCCCAGGGGCATAAAGCGCAGCGTTGATGCTGCTTTTGTGCAATAGCTCTTCAGCCTGTTGAGTTCCGTGGGGGCTGAGGACCTTCCCTCGACTTTCAAGGAGGGTGTAAAGGGCCCAAGTTAAAATCCCACAAAAAGGACTATTTTTGGGCCCTTGGGCCCAAAACCGTTTTGCTCATCCACACCCTGGTGGGAAGGAGATTTGGCCCCCATTAGGTACATAAATATTTGCAATGGTGTACAAGTGACCCCCGGGAAATTGCATTTTAGAAAGACTCTTCTAGCGTCTTTTTTCATTTAAGTGTCAAGAACCCGTATTTGGGGGGACTTTTGGGTGAGAATGGCCCCCCCTTTGTTTTTAATCAGTGTTACCTAGGACCGGAGGGTAGTATTTTTTTTGAAAAAGCCCCTCCTGACTTTTAAAAGTGTGTCTCTTGAAGAAAAATGTATGGATTTCGCTTATGTAGATGAAAAAAAAGTTTTTGACCGTTTTTCTGGTAAGTTTGGCCCCCTTGAAATTTAGGGACGTAACCCTCAAAGTGTGCACCATACCAAGGCAGTACACTAGTGCGAGCACCTAAAGGATATCGGCCAACGGCAGAGGGACCGACCCCGACTGGCTGAGGGGAAAAGGAGGACAAAGGGAAGATGACAAAACAAGAAGGCAACAAGGGCCTTAGCAAAAAGTAAAATAAGGAAAAAACAAGAGGCAGCCTAAATGTGCGCAGACCCCAAACTGTGAGTGGTCAGAAAAGAGCCAAAGGACCCGGGGGTTGACCTGCACTAATGCAGGGCAAAAGAAAAAAAAAGAGAGAAAAAAAATAGGAAACCCAAGAAAAGGGCTCCAAGGGGGGGTTTTTTCACTGAAGAGCAAAGTATGTTAAAAAGGGCAAAAACGAAAATGATGGAACACTGACATGCTATCGTCAAATAACAACCTGGAAGAAGACACAAAGTAGAAAATCGCGAGTTAGGGACCCAGTGAGAGAAGGAAAAGGGGGGGAAAACAAAAGGTGGAAAAGGGGTTTAATCATGGCTAGAATCTCACCAAACCTGGAAAAAGATCTTTCAGCGAAAAAGGACCCCGGGGTTTTGGGAAGGGCACCCCGGGGCCTTTTTCGACGACTTCGTGGGGGTTTCGGGGTGTCGAGGAGGAGGCGGGGGTCAGCCTTGTTTGGTGGGGGGACCCACTGGGTTCGGATCAATCGCGGGCGCCAATCAGGAAGATCCATCGATGGGGATGTCCAGGGCAGGGGGAAGCCCGGGGGACAACCAAGGATCGAAAGGAAAAAGTGGAGCCCAGTTTACTTGTGGGCGAATGGGAAGCCCCCGCGTTTTGGTGTTTCTTTCTGGAAACGAAAGAGGGGCTTGGGGCTGATCTATTCTAAGGGGTTTTCCTGGCAAGTCCGGGAAAAAAGTTAAATTTTTCATAGCGAATAGATCCCCTGAGACGTGTTTCCTCGTTTTTTTCCTTGGGGTTTTGTGGTGGATCTACAAAAAATTCTCGGGTTGGGGGGTCGGCTTGGAGGGCGGAGCGCCCCATGGGTGGTGAAACTAGGCTGTCATCGGTCTGCCAAAATTTTTTTGACGTTTTTAAGGGTCGGTATCAGTCAGAGGTGCGCACTGTTTCTGGAAGGCCCCCTGATGTTGTTGCGGCGATTGCGATTCTAAAAGGGCGTCAAGTTGGGGTGTTAAAAGGTTATGGTTCGTTGGTCAGCCACTGCTGTTTGGAGACCGTGTATTGATTGGAGGTCAAGTCCTGCGTCGCTCAAGTTTTCTGAATTTTGCTGAAGTCCCCTCGGCTGCTGGCTGGTTGTAAATCCTGATGCCCCAAACCTGCCGAGATTTTCGGTAGCTGTTGAAGATCCAATTTAGAGGAAGAAAAGGAGAGAAAGGGTTTTAAAATTGGATGTGAAAAAAGAGGGTTGGGAGCTACATCGGGGAGGTTAGGTGGGGTGAGGTTCCCCAAATTTCTGGGATGCGGATTGTCCTGCTCTGCCCGGGGGGAAGCCTCAGGTCAGGGGCTGGGGTACCAACCCCTGTTGGGGATCCCGGGCTGGGGACCAGGTTTTTCTTTTTGCAGAGGGAGCCCTTTACGCCCGGTCGTTCTCTGGGCGTTCATCTGGCGTCAGTGCTGGGTAATGGTGCTTATTTCCCCCCCCAAGAGGTCCCGCGGTGGTGGAAGGAACGATCTTTTGGGGGCGCGCGGGTTAGGCAAGCAGGTGCAGGGGGGGATGGGGCTGTTTTGACTTAGAAGGCGCATCTGCAATGGGGGTGAGTGGTGGTAGGGGGTGATCGGGCCCGGGAAGAGTCCCCCGCTCCCTTTTAATATTGGCTTGTGTGATTATTTGGGGGGGGTGTTGCGGTGGTGGTAAGAGCTGTCTGCCTCCCCTGGGTTTGGGTAGGCCCCCAAGATGAGATCTGGTGAGGGGGGGCGTCTGTGCCCGTCAATTCTCGTGTCCCTGGTGGGTTCAATGTGGGGCATAGGATCAGCTGATCGGGAGCCCCCAAAGAACTCTTCGCCCGTTCAAGAGCCCTCCATTTGGGGTCCCGGGGTCGCAGCCAAAATGGTCGCGCTTTTATGTGTCCCTTGGTACCACAGATCCCGCCTCTGTATGGGGCTTATGGTGGGTAGCTACAGGGAAGTACCAGGTTGAGATGAGGCACAGGGCTTCCCCCTGCTGAAGTATGTGCCTCCTGAGTGGAGCCCCCCAGGAGCTGTAATGACGCCTGATGCTCCTGTGGGGCACAAGATGGCGGGCAGGGATGGGGCCAGCGGTTATACTGTTCGCTTGGGGGGCCCTCTAAAAGCCGGGGAGAGCAGTCCGGGGACACCCGTCTTAGGGACTGGGGATAAATTTATGGTGGTATAGGTGGGGCGCGGGGGGGGGAGCCCCCAAATCCTTAGCTGGGGGAGGATCGCGTTCGTCCCGGGTGTGCCGACTGCACAGGGTCACCTTTTTGGTTTTGCAGCGGCGGGGGAGCTTGACAAACTCGGTCAGCCGGGAGATCTTGCTGCCAGGGGACAGGGGAGTTTGGAGAGGCTCGGGCTGGGTGCTGGGCTGCGGATCCTCACCGGAGAGACGGAGGTGGGGGAAGATGGCACCGAGGCTGGAGTGGCGCGCGGAGCTGAGTCTTCTCCCTCCATGCCCAGCAAGGGCGTAAAACAGCTTGAGATAGGGATTTCTCCCAAGGAGGCAGCTTTGGATACCTTGGCAGTCCTTCTCCTTCTACTGGGACCCATTTCTTGGGCAGTCTTCTCGGTTTTGTGCTATGTCCTGCCAGGAGCTCGGTCTGCATGCGTCCGGTCGTCTCACATGGCAGGCCACGCCCCCCCATTAATGTTTTTTTTAGTTGCACTAGCAACAATGTAATCTATATGTTGCGATGCCCATGTAGTAAACATTATATTGGACAGACCAGTCGTCCGGTCAAGCTAAGAATAGGGGAACATAAGTCTGCTATACGTAGTTTAAGATATAACAAAGATGATAAGGCAAAAGATTCACATGCAAAATTTGGAGAAACTACAGTAGCTAAACATTTTGCAGAACAGCATCACAACGTATGTGATCTCTGTCGGTGTGTCCTGGAACAAATCCAATCAAGAGATATTAATCAAATTAAAACAAAATTATTACAGAGAGAAGCATTTTGGATTTCCAAAATGGAGACCCTAGCACCAAAAGGGTTAAATGAATCCTTTAGTTTACGATGCTACTTATAAATAATTATTTCTTGTTCCCCTCTTCTCTCTTTCTTATCTTGTCTATTGATGTTGTTTTTAAGTTGTTTTCATGCTCACCTAGTCACAGCGATACGCATCTTTGCTATATTAAGTGTTGAAAGCACACTCACCTGTGCGATCTGACAAGAGTATAAATGAAGGAGCAGTATGCCTACAGCGCATGCTTGAAAAAGGAAAGAATACATTCCGAAACGTCGCGCCACTGTTTGGCAGCATGTAGCTGCACTCCTATACCTTCAGCTTCTAAGGACTGAACTTTACATTTATCCTCTGCTATGAGTGGATGAAAATACAGCTAAGTACTGCCACGTTTATATTGGATTATTTCATTGCCTAAGGTGTCCGTCTGTTGAATGTTTTTCATATGCACCTATTATTAAATATAAATATACATTTTTGCACCTACTATCATATAGCCCTTGTGTGTTTATACTCGTAAGATACAACATGAATTCATTAGGAAGCAGAGCAGGCTATGCTTGTAATGCCATAAAAAACAAAATGTCTTTTATTAGCCGCCCCTAGTTCGTTGATAACAAGGGTAATTCTAGTGGCATCACATATATCATTATGGAGGATCCTAGATCTTATGTGAGCAAATCAAGGAGGTACCCAAACCTCTATACACATCCTCTAAAGCAGTGCATTATGAAAAATATCATCCTTCAAAATTAAGAAGGACACCCCCCTCCCCTCCCTTACGGCATAGGTCAGTCAGTAAAGTCAAGGCAATAAACGATAAACAAAATCAAAAAATGAAAACAAATATCTATCTGCATAATGATATTGGTAAGGGTTTAAGACATTCTGTCCAAGATTAATACCCAAGCAACATGATACAAATTAAACCTGAATCCCGCAGGTGCAGTAGTCAAATAAAACAACCAAAATACAAACTCTCATTCAGACCCTCCGGCTGCAGAGATTTGAGTCGATATATCCATTCAGTCTCCTTGCATAATCATTTGTTATCAATATTCCCTGTTCTAGAGGTTGTTATTATTTTTTCAGTCTACCCAGAGCGTTCTTAAATGCTGTCTGTAAGGTTGTTAAGGGGTTTCCTCTTTCGAGAAACCTGTCTCGTATCTCGCCCGCTTGTGTGTAGAACTCTTCTATCTTTGAGCAGTTTCTGCGAATCCTAAGGTACTGGCCCTTAGGTATTCCTTTCTTGAGATTAGTGGGATGATGGGATTCCCATCTTAATAAACTGTTGGTTGATGTCTCCTTCCTATGAGTTCGTGTTTGGATGAAACCCATGCTGTCTTTATAGATTTTTAGATCCAGAAAGGCTATCTCAGATGTCTGTATCTCATATGTAAATCGGAGACCAACTTCGTTCACATTTAATACATCGATGAACTCCTTAAATGACGCCCTCGTGCCCTGCCACAGCACAAAGACGTCATTGATGTACCTGCCCCAGTACAAGATATTTTTTGTGTGGGTTTCCTCTCCGAACACCAGGGCCATCTCCCACCAGCCCAGGAACAAATTTGCATATGTGGGAGCACACTGGCTCCCCATAGCAGTGCCCCTGAGCTGGTGGTAGACCCTGGGCCCAAAGAGGAAATAGTTATGAGTCAACGTGAACTCCAACAGTTTCAACACAAGCTCATTATGTTTTTCAAATTGTCTACCTCTTGTTTTGAGAAACAGCTCTACCGCATGTAGGCCCCAGTGGTGTGGAATACTGCTGTACAGTGCTTCCACGTCCACTGAGGCCAAAAGGACATCCTTCTCTACATAACCTTCTAGTTTTTTAAGGAGATCCGATGTATCTCGTAGATAGGAAGGCAATGTTACAACAAAATTCTTCAATGTTTGATCGATGTAAATCCCTATATTTTGTGTGAGTGACTGAATCCCCGACACTATGGGACATCCTTTTAGTGGGAACAACCCCTTATGTATTTTTGGTAGGGAAGAAAATGTTGCCACTTTTTTAGGAAGTAAGATGCGAGCTTCATCTCCTGAGAGGAAACCATCATCTACTCCCTGGACCACAATCACTTCCATTCCTCCAAGTATCTCTCAGTCGGATCATCCCTTAAAATAGTGTAACTTTCTCTGTCCTCTAGAATTTTACTACACATCAAGGCGTATTTCTCATGATCCATTATCACCGTGTTTTCCTCCCTTATCTGAAGGTTTAATTATAATTTTGGGGTCAGATTCCAACTCTTTGAGGGCCATCATTTCTTGTCTGGTTAAGTTCGATGAATACATGTGCACAGATCTTTTCTTTGTTAATTGCGCTAGATCTCTTTTTCCATTTTTAAGAAAATTAATTTTTTTGGGGATTTTGGGGGCGGGGAAAACCCTTTGTACTTTTTAATTAAGATTTGTTTTGGACAGCCCCTAGCCCCTGTTCTCCTTTTTAACAACCAACCAAGTCCTAACTCCCGGGGATCTTAGTAGAAATTCCTGGTCTCTACACATTTGTTCTCATGTGTTTAAAGAACTTGTCCCTTTTTAATTTTTTGGGACAAACAGTTCAATCTTTTACCTATTAAATTCTTTGAATTTCGTGGTTGGTACAAATATAACCCTTTAGATAATTTTTCCCTTTCTACTGAAGTCAGTGGCCTCTGAGAAGGTTTTTATTTGGTTTTTGCCTTTTTTTTGCCCCCTTTCCCCCAACCCTTTTTTGGTTTTGGGTTGTGGTTATAGGGGGACCTCCCTGTTGATCAAAAAAAGGGGGGGGGGAGAGGGATTGAGAAGAAGTGAGAAGGAAGATGACCCAGATTTATTCCATAAAAAAACACGTCAGAACCTCGAATTTGAATAGCCATATTTTGGGGACAAAAAGGTTTCCCTTTTTCATTAAAAAAAACCTTCCATAAACAAACCGCACTGAACCCCCTCGAAGTTTGAATCCAGATTTTGGGACAAAAAGGGGATTCCTTTTTATCCAAACCCCCTTATTAAATTTCGGTGTTCATGACTGTTTGTTTATGGAGGTTTTTTGAATAAACTGTGGGTGCAGAAAAAATGATTTTGATGCCCAGAAAACTTTTTCAGATTTTTGGATGCGGACAACAAACCTAAAATCCAAACTTTAAAGAACTATATATTAGTTACAAAGAGAATATAAAACCCTTTTGGGAGAATCACTGTTTTAAACTACATTAAGGCCAAAATTGACCTTGGGGTTTTAAGGTCACAGGTGGCCCAGTGGTAAGATCTAGGCCCCCACAGGTATTGAAAAAGTGGGAAGAGGAATATTAAATTCCCCCTTAATTTATGAATAAACTTCTTGGGGAGGAAAAAAATCATTTTGGAAAGGACGGGACAAAAACAAAAGGGAAAAATAAGAAAAGCAAGCATTAAGAGCTAAATCAGTTTTCTCAAGATTGGGGTTTTCTTCTAAAAAATTTCATGGAAAAATATACACAAAAATCTTAGAGAACTTAAACATAAGCATACATTAGAGATCTTCAAAAATTTAAGGGGGAAAGGGAAAACCCCACACAAAAAATATTTTGTACTGGGGCAGGTACATTGATGACGTCTTCGGGGTGTGGAGAGCAAGGGCGTCATTTAGGGATTTCATCGATGTACACAATGTAAACAAAATTCGGTTCAGTTTTTCATATGAGAACAGACCATTGAGATCCTTTTGGTTTAAAAATCTAATAGAAAATGGTTTTCATTCAAACACAAACTCAAAAAAAGGAACATAACCAAACATTTTATTAAAATGGGAATCCACCCTCACCATCCAAGAAAGGAAAAATACCAAGGCCTACCTTAGGTTCGGAAACTGCTCAAAGATAGAAGATTTACACACAAGGGCGAGATACGAGACATTTTCTCGAAAGGGATACCCCTTACCAAACCTTACGACAGCTTTTTAAGAACGCTCTGGGTAGGGATAGAAATGTTTTATTGAATCCGAATACTCCTCAAAAAAAAGACTAAACAAATTTTTTCGAATTATAGGCACATTTGATGACAAAAAACGAGCTTTTGAAATTAGGCTTTTTTAATTTTTCGAACCAGGGGGTAGTGTACCGGCAATATAGTTGCAAAAAACAATAGTGGGTAAACCTTAAAACATTAAAGTACATTGGAGAAAACCTGGAATATCAGGGGATAGAGAGAAACCCTACTCTCCATGCTGGGAAAAGCAGGAGGAACACTACAGGATTTCTTTTTTTTTTTCATTGAAAAAATAATAACAACCCCTAGAAAAGGGAATATTTAAACAAAAGATTTTTGCAAGGAGACTGAATGGATATACGATCAAATCTGAAGCCGGGGGATCTGAATGGGGGTTTGTATTTTGGGGTTTTTTTGACTACTGCACCTGCGGGGGTTTTGTTTAATTTTTTATCTGTTGCTTGGGTATTAATCTGACCAAAATTCTTAAAAACCCCTTTCAAAATCATTTGCAGAATTATTTGTTTTCATTTTATTTTTCGTTTTTTGCCTTGCTTTTCTGACTGGCTATGCCCAAGGGAGGAGGGGGGGGGGGGGTCCCCCCTTAATTTTTTAAGCTGAATTTTTCTAATGCACTGCTTATGGATGGGTATAGAGGTTTTTGGGGACCTCCTTGATTTACTCACATAAATCTAGGATCCCCATAATGATATATTTTATGCCACTAGAATTACCCTTTGTCCGATACTATTGGTACAGCTGGGAAACCAATGGCGAGGACTTCTTTTAACACGCGAAGGTCAATGCAACTGGAACAGGAGGAGCAGAGATTTAGCTGGATCCGGCAGGGTTAGGGGAGCCAGTTATGAAAAAGTAGGGACAGAAGTTTGGGGTAAACCGCAAAATAAGGAACTAACGGGGAAGGCAAGTTCCGGGGTGAGAACGACAGCAGGAGCTTAACACAATACCAAGCAATGAGCAACGGCTTGAGGGGTTTATATATGCTGACAACGGGGAAAAAAGTGGCACCACGGCAAAAGATCCACCACTTTGACTGAGGGCAAAAAAGGCAAAAAAGTAAACAAGTTCCCAATCAAGCAGGAGATTCCTGACACCCTTGTTATTAAAACTAAGGGTGGAAAAAAAAAGACATTTTTTGGGCTTTATGGCTTACAAGCAAGCCTTGTGCTTCCCAATAATTTAAAGTTTATTTACGATATTTATAAAAAACAATAGGTTGCATCCAATTATAAAAATTTATAAAATTTTTTTTTTATTTTATCAAAACTTAAAATTTCCCCCAAAAAAGGGGAATACAGAGCCCTCCAAAAAAAGAAATTTCCCTTTAGACAAATTTTAAAATTCAGTAGTAACAAGGATTTTCGATGAAAAAATTATTAAATTTAAAATTTAAAAAAATGGAATTTGTTGAAAAAGATCAATTTTGACGAAACGTCTACTACAAAAATCTGTAATAAATTTGTACAACAGGATTATCATATATTTTGAAGTCGGCTCATGTATTTGCCATTTTGGAATTATTAAAGTTTTGCATAAAATAAAAATAAAAATTTGATAAATTTTTATAATTGGAGTGCAACCTATTGTTTTTTATATATATACTCCTTTTTGGTGTGCACCCTCCAAGGACTGTGAGTGCCGAGGACATAATTTTTGTATCTTACGAGTATACCTAGATATTACTGCGCATGACCGTAAGTAATGGATCGGTAATTTTGACATCGCATATGAAGTCACGCAGGCGCAGTATGTTGTAAGCGCTATGTTCCGCCCGGCAGCTGGAATCGAGACGGAACTGCGCATGACCGGAAGGAGCAGCTTAGTCTCTATGGCATCATGTGAAGCCTTGTATGAATATGGTATATGCGCATGCGCTATGTTCCGCCGGGTAGCCGGAATCAAGGTGGAACTGCGCATGACCAGAAGGAGCGGTTTAGTGTCCATGATATCTTGTGAAGCTCGCGCATGCGCAATGCACTGATCGGTACACCGATCATCGTGGCTTATTGGAGTATGCCGTAGACCCCCTCTATTTAAGGTGAGGTACTGTTAGAAAGTGCGGCCACAATCAGCATATCCAGCAGCACTATCATGCTTTTTCAGCCCATTGTGACTGGTTTTGGGTTCCCCTGATGAACCCTGGCACACCTGGCAAGGAGAAACGCGTTGGGAAATATAAAGAAATGAGAATCTCAGATTAAGGTCGTATACAACTATTACAATTCATAGTGCGTTTTATCTTATTACGGCTATTGGATCTGATATATATTTTTGGGTTATCTGTGAGTATCTGGTGATAGAGGACATTTTTTTGAGATTTGATCTGCTAATGTGTACCCTTAGGACACATACCCTGAATGTTCATTGATTGAGAGTACTAGAACCCATTTGTACCTATTAAGGGATTGAGTAGGGTGAGCCTATAGAGGTGGGGCCGACCCTTTCGGGACGACTACTCTGCCTGATATAAATCTAGCGTAGGGTCTAGTATAGGGTGTATAAGGGACAGTCTCAACTACCGTCCTTGTCTGTATACTATCAGCGGTGATTTGCTGCTTAAAAACGGTTTTATATGTATCTTTTTAAAGGAATTGATTAAAAGTTAAATTTTAGAGTTTGAGTTTAGTTTGCAGTGATTCCGACATTACACATAACACAGGGGATGATGGGTCTGGATGATGATGAGAGGTGAGGGGAATGCTGGCACATTATACACAATACAGGGGATGATGGGTCTGGATGATGAGAGGTGAGGGGAATGCTGGGACATTAGACATAACACAGGGGATGATGGGTCTGGATGATGAAAAGTGAGGGGAATGCTGGCATTACACGTAAAACGGGATGATGGGTCTGATGATGAAAGGTGACGGGAATGCTGGGATATTATACATAACACAGGGGATGATGGATTTGGATGATGATGGATCCCTGTGTTTTCAGGTTCCTATAAAGTGTCAGGATGTCGCTGTCTATGTCTCCATGGAGGAGTGGGAGTACATAGAAGGACACAGGGATCTGTACCAGGAGGTCATGATGGAGGATCACCGGCCGCTGACATCACAAGGTGAGAGGAGATAAGACACAGCAGGAGGTGACAGCACTATCCCAATCTCTCTTTTCTCTCCTGTCCTCTTCTAATATAATATATAGATATATATATATTATATTAGATATATATATATTTGCTCCTTGAATTGAAGTGGATGAGACATATATGATACATAGGCAGATATAATGCAGCTCATGTATTCTGTCACTGTGTGCTCCACACAGATGGATCCAGTAGAAGAAATCCAGAAGAGAGATGTCCCCTTCCTCTGTATTCCCAGGACTGTCCAGAGGGAAATGTCCCAGAGAATCATCAGGTAGAGGGAGCTGAAGTCTTCCCTCTAAAAAAGACCCAGAATGAAACAACCTGCACTTATTTCACTGGTTTTCTCTTAGGGGGGAAAATCTTTATTGATATTAAGGTTGAGGATGAAGCAGAAGAGATGGACGTCCCAGGGAATCCTCAGGTAGATGAGCCCTATACACAATCTGTATACGGGGTGTGGACCTCCTGCAGCCACAGATGGGCTCATAGATATTTGGAGGTCTCTTATGTTTATTTAGTAGCTGGTGTACATTTAGTAGCTGGTGCCTTCACATTCTGAAAGGTTGGTCTGGATGGACCACAGAGAAATATAGCGTTAGTGTAAACGTAGTGTAGGACCCACCTGCATTGAGGTCTCGTTGAAGTCGAAGGTGGGCTTAAGCAATTTTGCGCAAAAATTGTGAACAAAGAACCCCATAAAACTTTGTGTTTTTTTAAAGCAGAAAGTTTTTTCAATGTATTCTATTTTTGTGTGCTGCTGTTATTGTTATGTGTCTTATGTTTATCTGTCTGCTGTACTGAATTGTTTCATATGTCACATCAGGGTGAAGATCTGACTGATACTAAAGTGGAGGCTGAAGAAGAGAAGATGAGGAGCGATGAGGCCGAGGATGAGTGACTGAGAGGGGGGGAGATCCCAGAAGATGTGACCACAGGTGAGTAGTAATGAATTCAGAGGTTTTTCTTCAGGGATCCTGTGTTATACCTGGTGCGGGGCCTGAGGGGGGTGACTTCTCTCCAAGGCGTTCTATGGGTCCTGCTTTACATGAGGCTTAGGATCAGGTTTTGGGGGTCACCTGCTGTGATGAACATCTGCACTGACAGCCGGGATCTGAGGACACTTAGTAGATCCACTTTAGCCGCAAAGTCAGGGTTCACATAATACAGTTCTGGAGGCAAAAAGGAAAATCCATTTCATCCTTAGGCCTCGTTCACACGGCTTATTCTGCCGCGTATTGGCGCCGTACTGCACGCCGGATTTGCGCTTCAGTACGGCGCCAATCCGCGGCAGCAATTACGGTAATCCACGCTCTCATAGAGAACAGTGGAAATCCGTCGCTCCTCCCCACTCGGCAAATCCGCCAGGGGGGGAGAAAGTGACATGCACATTATCCAGGGCGCAATATGCGCCGTGGATAAGGGCAAGTCTATGGGCCGGGAGCGGCGCCCCCCCGCGCATCCGGCCCCGCCCCCATCCCCCCCCCTTATTCACGGCAGATATGTGCGCTCAATACGGCGCACAAATCCGTCGGGAATAAGCCGTGTGAACACGGCCTTAAGGTCAAAATTTGTGAAAGGTTAAATAAAGGCTGAGAGGAAGTGATTCCCTTCTATATATTATGGACACTTATTGCAGTGTTTCTGGGGCTGGAGTTGGGATCTGCTCTCAGGGGCCACTTCATTAGGGCCACCTTTCCCTAGAACAGTCTGAATTCTTAGTGAATTGGATACAACAAGGTCCTGGGAACCTTTATTACAGATTCTGATGGAAAACCTCGCTCTGTCTATTCCACCACATCCTAGAGATGCTCTACAACAGTGTTTCTGAACTCCTGTCCTCAAGACCCACCTACAGGTCATGTTTTCAGGATCTCCCACATAATGCACTTACCATAATGAAATCACCTGTGCAATGCTAAGGAAAGCCAGAAAACATGACCTGTTGGTGGGTCCTGAGGACTGGAGTTCAGAAACGCTGCTCTATAACATGGAGACCTGGTGACTGCAGCCGTTAGGCCGTACAGACCTCATCGTCCTGTCCATGAGTTCAGCTGGAGATGGGGCACTTTGTCTCATGATGATCTGGGTTTTAGGGCCCTGATGAGATTGTCACTAACCAGATTGGGGTCCACTTGTATTAAAGTGCTGCCCCCATTGGTATTGAAGGGCCAGATGTTGGGCAGAGGACAAACCTTATTGTCAGACAAGGTTTGGGGTCTCCGAATCTTATCAAGTCCAGGTTTATTTTGAAAAAGTGATGAGTGAGGGTAGAGCAGAATCCTGCACTGTGTCACGATACGTTACAGCGTTTTTACAAGGATTTAATAAGGCTGCAGTCACATAGGCAGGTTTCTCAACTGTAAGGAGTTTAAAGTAATGAGAAATACACACAGTGAAAGTCCCCATCATTATCTCCAGAAGACCTTTGTGCAGCA
>JAODAL010066879.1:0-17560 GCA_025379985.1 Phyllomedusa bahiana
GAATTTTTTTTTAAAGGGGTCTGTGGAAAAGTCTTCCCCCTCTTGATCCTTCATTGTGTCTCCTCTGCTTCTACTGCTGGCTCCACTCTAGATTGCAAGTACACTCTCTTTCTGTGATTTAAAAGACCAGCATGTGCAGCACAATTTTTCTAACCTATCATCTGCCACCAGCAGATATTAAAAGGAGCAATCCAAGAAAAAGTTAGCCTGAATATCTATTTGCAATTTGTATTGACATTAGTGCACACTGCAAAAAGTAAATTGTCAAACAACAAATACAGCAATAGTGGCTTTACTATGTCTGAAGACATCTGAGATTTTGGACGACATGTCCAAAAATTCCTGGAGCCGCGGCAGTTTTTGATGCATTAAATTGGTGTAAACTGCGGCTGAAAGTACGATGCTTTCAAAAATCTGGTGTTTGGTATACCTTGCATAGTAAATGTAATGCGCCTAAAAAAAGCGCACAGCGTATCATTGCTACCATATTTATTGCGCCTTTTTTAGGTGCATTACAATGTGTCATGCCCGGGGTATAATGCGCCTAATTTTGGTATATTACAGTTCATTTACATCGAGAATATGGTGTCAAGAATGTTTTTGCTGCAAAATACACCAAAACTATGGCGCATTCGTATTGGGGCATGTTGCCCTTTGTGTCTACTTGTTATGTTTGTGCCAGAAATAAAGTCCCCTGACAAAGATCTACCGGCCTTCTGCAACTTTTACCCATACCGGAGATCCACTGGACACATATTACATAGTTTATTAAGCCGAATAAAGACATATGTCCATCTTTTTCAGCCTATTTTGCTAAAGTGTTGATCCAGAGGAACGCAAAAACCCCCATGAGGTAGAAGCCAATTGTCCTCATTTTAGAGAAAAAAATCCGTCCCGACTCCAATCTGGCAATCAGATTAAATTCCTGGATCAATGTCCCCTCTCCAGAATCCTAGTCACTATAACTTGTTATATTATTACGCTCCAAAAATGCATCCAGACCCTTTTTGAACTCTGTTATTGAATTCACCATGACAATTTCCTCTGGCAGAGAGTTCCACATATTGATATGGACTTCATCATTGACCTTCCCTCCTCCTTTGAGTGTATGGTAATCTGGTTCACAGTCAGTAATTTTTTGAAGATGGCACATTTAACCTTACTACCTGGTTTGTCATCTACAGCTCAGTTAGCCAACCTCTTTATCAAACACATCTTCGGCCTAAATGGATACCTTTGCATATCAAGTCTGATCGGGGAGTCCTATTTACATCCAGTTTCTGGCGAGCTCTGTGTGCCCATATACATATCAAGTTAGATTTTTCCTAATGTAGTCTAACATTCAAGTGAAGGACGTTAGCCAGATTGTGAGCTTCTATGTACAGAGCTTTATATGTGTATCTCAAAAAAACTGTTAAAACCTGTTACCATGGGCAGAGTTTGTATATATTAATTACAATGGACAGTCAATAGGAATGTGCCCTTTCTACATCATATACAGTCTTCATTAGCCTGTCAGCTGCTATAGTCACTGATTGGCACTTAACAATCTCATCGTAAAGAGGTCAATCAGAGAGAGAGAAATGTTGTGCCATGGCATCTAAATGGTTAAAATGCAGGGATCATAGCCTGCTCCTATCACTGTCATTAGCGGCGGGTGTCAACTGTGATAATCAGTCAGCACCCACTGCCTATAGAGCATCCATTGTCAGCAAAAGGGTTAACTAAGTAATATTTAAAGGTTGTGCACTGGGGTCTCACTTTGCACTTTCATATACAGACTTTTTTATGAGGCTATTTAAAAAAAGTCTTTTGTCATTACATAAATGATTTATGTTATTTTTGAGAGGGCAGTAAGCATGAGTCTGATGAATTTTTGAAAATATAAATATCAACAGTTTAGGAAATAACTTTAACCCACCATTGTAAAAACAAGACTATTGACTTTAAAAGTGTATGTTGAATTTTTCAGCTCTGATTTCCCACCTTTTGATCAAAATGAATTCTTTGGTGATTTAAGAGGGTTGTAAAAACAACTGAGCAAGAGAGGCATCTCCAAGTGGTATACAGAATAAAGTACTCTACTACCTTTATTCAGACCACTTTTAAAAGAGCAAAAAAGTCTGACAGAAAAAAATTAAGAAATTTTGAACTAACATCGGGGAATCCTTCTTGGTGATACTTATTTTTTAAAAGCCTTGCCTAACAAACCCAGGATCACTTACATCTTTATGCAGTAAACTGCTTTTACTACCAGCAAGCTTTTTCAGTTGTCTAAATTGTTTGGAAAGGTGTTACAATTGAGCGATATATTTTTTTTTTCATGGATGATTTGTGCCAAAAAATTGATTTAAGTTGGCAGGAACCACATTACTCTTATTCGGGTTTAATTTTACTTTGATCCTAAGCTGGAGTACAGCACTACTTTAACTTATGCTTCTCCATGTTTTTTTTTTATACCTGATGAGGGCATGTGTTCAGTGCTTTAATGCAAGCTGAAAAAACAATTATGCCTCATACCTGGAAGTATGTTGTTCTCCCTCACATATTATGTTGTCCCTCTTCAACATAATATGGAAAATGAATTATCTAGGTTATGTTATAATACTAAATAAAATGTTTCTAATTTGACTAAAGGTAAGCTAACAGCACTGAAACAACTAAAAGATAATCCTCATATAATTATGCATCCTTTTGAGAAAGAATTGTTGTTGCATTAGATGAGGGTCTATACAAAATAGAAATTATGTCTCTATTATAAGACTGTGAAGTATACACCCTACATCTATTTTCAAATTGCCCTGGCAGTAGTCCTGAATGAGGGTTTATCACTGGGATTGTTTAATAAGAAACAGGAAAATCAAGTGAATGTACAACATTCTATGTGTACAATTTTTCATGCTTTTCCTAAAGCTCATGAAGATCATTTCTCCCTCGCATGAGATCGATTATATCTGGAACTGGATCCCTGCATGAGAAGCTTAGTATATAGTTGGACAATGGTTGGACATTGTACAGTATATTTGCAACCACTTTTTAAGCAGCGCTTAAAATCATGAAATTTATATTCTGGCAGAAATTCTACCCATGGCTAATCTGCAACATTACAGCACTTTATAAATCTCTTCTGCACACTAAATTTATCACAGAATTAGCTGGTCAGATGAATAAGTAAACTCAATATAGTGATAATCTTAAGGAATATATTTTGTCTGTTACTACATTTTTTACAACATTATTACTTTTCATTTGATAAAAATTATTTTCTTCAGCTAAAAGTTTGTCCAATGGAGGCCCGTTTTTCCTCATCGTAAGCCAATATATGTTGCATTGTGGGAGGAAAGATATATCTATCCTACCAACAATCCCTTTTTGTTTGACATTTTTTGGTATGGAAGATACATAGACGAAATGCTTTTTATTTGGTCAGGTCTGTGACAGGTCTGCTGCGGTGCACCTGCGGCAGTGATCCCAGCCATGTATACTCACCATACCTCGCTCCTTGTCCCCTGACTGCAGGCTGTCACACGTGCTCCCACTGTCTAGGATGCACACGTGGCAGCTCTGCTAGATTTAAATGGCCAGCATGCTTATAAATGGTCATCACTGGGCGATGACTCTATTTAATCTTGCCTCTTCCTCTCTTACCCTGCAGGATCAATAGTGCCCTGTGCCTTGCGGGAAAGCATTCATTAAGTCTGTTCCTGGTATTCCGTGTACCGTTCCTGTTGCCTTCATCCCTCGACCGTGAACCTTTGACACCTGTCCTGACCTTCCTGCCTGTCCCCGACTACAAGCCTGTTTCACGATTTTGCACCACGCTACACCTTGGCTGCCACCGCAAGCTAGCTGCGTTAGGGGTAGCGACCTGGTAGTGTTTCGTCGTAGCAAGCCCAACCTGCCTTGCGGCGGGCTCTGGTGAATACCGGACCTAGTTAGACTCCGCTCCTTGGCGTTGCTTATACCACCGCTTGTGTTGGTCCAAGGGATCCACATCTTTGGCCTGCCATTGCAGTTGCCCGCCTTTACAGGGTCATGTGTCTTCCATACCAAAATATATGGTTTATCTTAATTCAAATGATGATAATCTTATTTCCACTTTCAATTATGAACAGGTGCCCATACTACTTTAAATGTGTTACTCAAGGGGGATCCCACACTGGGTTAGATTATCAGTGATCTTTACCGTAAGCCCATTTCAGCTAATACATGCTTGTAGCTGTCATCTGCGTCGCGTTTTTAAAACTTACCCAAAGTAAAGCTCATCAGAGCAGAAAGTGATACTAGAAACTATAGGCCATTAAGTTTAACCTCTGTTGTAGGTAAAATCTTTGGAGGTTTTCTAAGAGATGCTATACTTGAGTTTCCCACTGAAAATAAATGTATAACGCCATTCCAGCATGAGTTTATGAAGGATCAGTCATGTCAAACTGATCTCAGCTTTCATAAGTTCTAGACTGGATCAGGGTGAGGCATTGGATGTCATCTAGATTTTTCTAAAGCATTTGATGCTGTGCCACATAAAAGGTGGGTAAGTAAAATGAGAATGCTTGAACTGGGGGAAAATGTTTTCAAGTGGGTAAGTAACTGGCTCAGTGATAGAAAACAAAGAGTGTTGATTAATGGAACATATTCAGACTGGATCTCTGTTACTAGTGGGGTACCACAGGGGTCAGTATAGGCCTTATTCTCTTTAATATATTAATTAACGACCTTACAGGATTGTATAGTAGAATATCAATCTATGCAGATGATGCTAAGCTATGTAAAGTAATAAACACAATAGAGGATAATGTTTTATTACAAAGGGATCTGGATAAATTGGAAGCTAAGGCAGAAAAATGGCAAATGAGGTTTAACACAAATAAATGCAATGTTATACACATGGGAAGCAAAAATCCATTCCATGATTACTTGTTAAATGGAAAAATACTGAGTAAAAGTGACATGGAGAAGGTCATGGGAAGCTTAGTGGACAGTTAACTATTCTTGCAGACAGTGTCAGGCAGCAGCTACAAAGGCAAATAGGATCATGGAGTGTATTAAAAGGGGCATAGATACAGACGATGAGAAAATCATTCTCCCACTTTACAAGTCACTAGTCAGACCGCACATGGCATATTGTGTGTACAGTTTTTGGCACCAGTACAAAGGAAAGATATTGTAGAGCTTGAACAGGTTCAAAGACGGGCAACAAAAATAATAAAAAGACTGGGTGGACCGTAATACCCAGAAAGATTAGGGTTATATAGTTTAGAGAAAAGACGGCTTCATGTTGACATACACTAATAAATATGTTTAAATATATCAAAGGTCAATATAAAGGTCTTTCCCAAGATCTATTTATACCCAGGATTGTATCTAGAACAAGGGGTCATCCTCCACGTCTAGAGGAAAGAAAGTTTCTACATAAACATAGATCAGGATTCTTTACTGTAAGAGCAGCGAGACTGTGGAACTCTGTGCCATGTTGAATTCACGAACAGAGTTCAAAAAGGGTCTGAATGCATTTCTAGTGTGTAATAATTTAAAAAGTTAGAGTGACTAGGAGTCTGGAGAAGGGTCATTGATCCAATGATTTACTCTAAAAAGAGTACAATTGGCTTCTACCATTTGGAGGTTTTTGCCCTTCTCTGGATCAACACTATAGGACAATAGGCTGAACTGGATGGACTATCTTTTTTCGGCCTTACAAACTATGTAACTATGTATCTGTAGTAACAATTCAGACTTTGTAGTCATATCTAACGATATTACTTCACGTCTTTTGCATATAATTCACAAGATATCCAACAAGCTGTTACAGCTGTCAGTCAGTTTAAAAAGCAAGAACTACTACAGTCTAACAAACTCCATGAAAACTACATAAAAAATACACACTATTTTTAAAAACAATATTGGAAAAAGACATTTCAAAAAGAGAAAAGTTTACACTTACTATTGAACATCCCACTATTCCTTTTTTATCATTTACCTAAACTACAAAAGAACAGAACCAACCCACCAGGTAGACCAATAATTTCCGGGATCAATTCCATCTTATCTAATTTGTCAAATTACATAGATCTCAATTTACAACCATATGTCACAAAACTAAACAGTTACCTCAAAGATTCTGATTCAGTTATTAGACACTTAGTAGGACATCCATGGGATAGTGAATATTTTTTCATGACAATGGATGTCCAATCGTTGTATTCTAATATTGACCATAAAATGGGGATTAAGGCAATAAAATTATTTTTAGACCAAGATCCAAAAATTAGCAAAGAAAAAAAAGAATTTTTGATAGAAGGACTGGAACTTATTCTGCATAATAATTACTTCGCTGATGAGGGGGCTCATTATTATCAGCAGGTTGTTACTGAGATGGGGACTCGTGTTGCCCCATCATATGCCAATCTGTTTATGGGCCTCCCTGAGAGTGATTATGTCATCACTTTCTTTTTTAGAAAGTATTCATTTTTATAGAAGATACATTGAAGATTTTTTGTTTATGTGGAAAGACACTAGTGAAGAAGCTGAAAATGTCCTCACTTATTCGAATTCAAATAAATGTGGCATACAATTTACTAAATAATCAAAAAGATGAGATTAATTTTTTTTTATCTCACTATCTTTCATCATGAAAATCTTATATATACTAAAACACATTTTAAACAAGTAGACTCAAATGGATATTTATATTTTTCAAGTAACCATTATTCTAAATGGAAAAGAAATATCCCTTTTAGCCAGTTTCGGAAGATAAGAAAGAATTGCATCGCAGCAGATATGGAATTAGTGCAGATTTCAGTTAGCTTCCAAAGCTTCACCCATGGCCTCCTTTTTGTGCACACCCCTTTTCCCTGCTGGCTCATCTGGATTTGTGGCAAGGCCGTGGCTGGGGCATGAGTTATTCCGGTTTGTGGATGGGGCTAGGGCAGAAAACAGGAGGCTGATTCGTTTGAAAACCTTCAAAGGACTATAATCTCCCAGAGATCCCGATTTCAACCTCCGATAACTCACCTCATGTCTCATGTTTGCACTTTCTACCTCTCTATCCCGACCCTTTTGAACAGCTCGTTAAAGCGGGCCACAGTACTAAGGGTCTCATTTCCACGATCTACTCCATTTTTCTCGACCCGCCCTCTGCTGAACCCCCCAAACACAGATACATGGCCAAGTGGGAAAGCTACCTAGGTAGGGAAATACCCTTCCCCTCATGGCAGGTGATTTGGAATGCAGCGGCAAAATCCTCAGTATGTATCCAGCATTAAGAAAATCGATACAAAATACTATTCTTTTGGTACCATACACCGGAGGTCCTGCACAAATGGAATCCCCAGCTCCCATCGGTATGCTGGCGATGTTGCTCCTCAGTGAATACGCTGCCGCATATTTTTTGGGACTGCCCGATTATTCAACCCCTTTTTGGTCACAGGTCAGGGAGCTTATAGCTGAGGTTTTGGGGGTGATGAAACCCATTGGACCCTCTCACCTATTACTGATGGGCCGGTCAAGGGTCTATCTAAATAGGGTTCCAAACTTATGTTACATATCTCATAGGAGCCAGGTGCCTAATTTCAGGTAGAGGAGGCAGCCACGCCACCAAGTAAAAGGGGATCTCTGTCAGAGGCTCACAGAAACACGGCGAATGGAGTTTCTAACTGCCCTGCTCCATGACAAAATGGATTCTTTTGACAAAATCTGGTCCGCCTGGGACATGCACCAGCTTGTTGCACCATCTTGACCAGACCCCCCCTTCTTTTCCACCCCCCACCCCCCACTCCCACCTTACCCCCTTTGTCCACGTCCTGCGTCTATATGTTTTATGCTGTTTCTTTTTGATGAGGCTGGAAGTCTTTGATTTATGACTTAATGAGTAAACATGTAAGCCTAGACTAATTCACAGCCTCAATGTTAATTCCGTTTAGGTTTGATTGCATATGTTTAATGCCTGATTCACACATGCCTTATACGTGTACTATATTTCTCAGGTGTCAATTTGCACCGTTGTTTTACTTGTTTTGTCACAATAATTGAAAAATCAATAAAAATTGTCAATTAAAAAAAACAAAGAATTGCATCTCAGCGAAACATTATGAAGAGCAATGTAAAAAAAATTCCAAAAAATTTTCAGAATAGGGTTTTCCCCAATCCCTTATAGAAAAGACATAATTCAGAGCAGGGAATCTATCCCAACAACAATACATACAACAAGTTAAAAAAATTAAAAAATTCCTTGACACATACAAATTTAGCCAATAACTTTGTTACTACGTTTAATTCTCAGCATGAGCAATTGAAAGATATACTTTAAAACATTAGGGACTCATAAAAATGGACCCAATTTTGGCTCCATTATTACCAGCCAATCCAAAGATTACTTACAGAAGACTATTAACTTTAAAAAATGTCCTTGCTACTTCCAGACCTCGTCAACATCTCCCAAAAAAGATCAAATAAATAATAATAGAGGAGCCTATGCAAGTGGACAACCAACTTGAAAATGTTGTCAGGAGATTAAAATTGTAAAATCTTTAAGTCATCTGCTACAAATGAAGAAATTCAAATTCAATCTAACCTTACCTGTTGCTCTTCATTTGTAATTTACTTGATAGAATGTGTTTGTAAAAAACAATAAGTTGTGAGAACCACCAATAAGTTATCAAAACGGTTAAAAGTACATAGAAATAACAACATAAAGGGGTTTATAAAGCATAGTTTATCTCACCATATTAGTGAGGAACATGATAAAAATCCAAATTGTTACCACATTATGCATATGGAACAAATCTATGAAACTGTCACCAATAGGTTTCAACAGTTATGGGCTAAATTTCTTAATTTTATGAATTTTTTTCTCCTTTAATTTTTCAGTTGTTTACTTATCTGTTGAAATTTATTTGCATATATTTATTATAAGTTTTAATTTTTTTCTCTTCTTTATTTTTTATATTATTACTTTTTATTTTTATTAATTTTTTTCCTATTTTTTCCTTCTTTTTTATTTATTATTTTTTTGTTTAAATTTTTTTTATTCTTTTTTCCTGTTTGTTGAGATCTATTTGGCATATATTTATTATAATTTTTTTTCTATTGTTGTGTTCCTATAGATATTTGTGTGTATTATTGGTCAGGCATTGTGACAGTTGAGGAGAGATATTCTAAGTACACGTCACACATGTTATTATTATTATTCTTATTATTATTATCATTATGTATACTATCTGTGTTGGAGATCCAGTAAGCATTTTAATTCATCGATGTTGTTTAATAGTGTTTAATAGTTTGTAATACGTTTTTTTATAATTTAATTACTAATTAGATATATATATAATCTAGATATATATTGTGGGCCGATGCCGACCTCCAGACGGTGCAAGATTCTGCCACTAGGTGTGGCGAACAGGGAGGAGATCTGCTGCCGGCCGTCCACCGAAATCCTGATCGGTGGGGGAAGTCAACCATGTGTGGTGTCGGTAACCATAGGTACTGACATGTGTAACTATATTGCTGCTATGGCTCTTTTGAGGTGGGTTGCCTTTCCCGGACGGTCACAGCGTTGGTGGTAGGCCGTCCCCACGTTACGGCCAGGGTTCGGTTTCCAGGATTTACCCAGGCATATAAAAAGCCTGTTTCCTCTGCAGGTGATCAGGGGGGCGTTGGTTGCTCCATAACCTTGTGGCAGCACTGGAGCTGGAGACAGAGGCACTGGCCCCCCAGAGGCTTGGAAGAAGCCGGACCCAGCGGGAACTGGGACAACAGTGTAGGGTGAGACGGACATTAGGCCTGTTCACATGTGAGAGGGGAACTCTGTACACATGTGTAGTTAGTGGCCAGACGGCCGAGGTTTATTTGTTTGTTTTTGTTGCCGTGCTTGTAATGTCTTGTGCCTCAATAATGCGAGCTGAGGCCAAGTTTAAACGTAAGACCGGATGGTCAAGTGCCAATGTCTTACCAAGGAACGGCGATCCTGCGAGCTGAATGACCCCCGAGCCGAGCCAAGATGGCGGCCGAAGGCATGTGAGGCGTCACATATGGTGGAGGATGCCGTGGGCATAATTGGCACAAAAAGCAATATTTAAATTTTGCTGCAGCAAAATTTAAAGGGGCCGGAGCCCTAATTGTGAAGTGGTGATTAAAAGAGACTGAGTCCCCCTAAAGAGGAACCCTATACAGTCTGTTGCCTGTGTGGGAAGGCGGCCTCTGTGCACAGAGAATACTCTGGAGAAATAGGGGATGCAACCCCGTACAGAGATTGTGTGGTGTGTTAAAAGACTGTGTTGCTGCACCTGTATTGTTTGGCCATGGAGAACTCCTGCCCAGCTCGACGAAGTCTAATAAGGAAGTCGGAGCAGCTGACTGCCATCATGCTGAAGGAGAATGAAAGCTCCATGTAGCAGAGCTTTGGAGACAAACATGAGGAGATAAAGGCCATTTTCAAGTCTCTTCCATGGTTTGGGAAGTGGACATACCACAATCCAAGCAGCCTTGATGGCTGGGTGTCCGAGGAAAAGGCAGAAAAGAGGACGCCAAAGATAACAAGCTTGAGTGGTGTGATTGGAGTGCCTGCAGGTGACCATGTGCATCAGGGATGTCCTGGGGCCAGGAGGCAGTATCGTCCGTCAAGGAGTGAGTCTACTTCGGGGAGAGATTGTGTTGCTGAGGGACCCTGTGGTCCTGCCGTTGCCGGGTGGGCAACCAGTTTGGATCGCACGAGCCTGCTACCACGCCACCAGGAGGAGCCATGTTGGAGGAGCCCAAGAGCTGAGGGATGTGCTCCTGACTGCCCTCGTCAGGAGGAGGCCAGAGAGGAGGCCAGCTGCACGCCCTGGGGTTCCAGGTGGATGCAGCCCCACCCAGGCTGGACCGTGGAATGGGGAGTCAGCAGCAGAGATCACAGGAAACTGAGCCCAGACATCAATCTGGGTAAGACCGCTCCAGTGGGGGTTGGTTATGTGCTGTGGGACTGCAGGTCATGGGGCATGATCTATGTGAGGACTTGGATGGGCTAGACGTAGGCCCAAATATACTGACAAGCCAGAAGAGTCCTGAAGCGAGGAGAGACTTGCAAGTCTGATGACTTGGTTCCTTACATGCAATGGTTTATATTGAAAAGGCTCACAGTGAAGGAAATGTATCTGAACGTAATCCATAGCTATATCAACGCAGCCCTGGCAGGGGGAGGTTAGCTGGGTTGCAAAGTTAGCACCAATACTGCGCCCCTGTGTGAACCAAGCAGCTAGAAGTGGTGCAGTTACTGTAATAAGGGAGAGCAGCCCAAGTATCCCCCCCCGCCCCCTCGCACAGGTGATGTGTGTCCTGTGATGGTAGCCATCATAGTTCTGATCCTGTTGGTCCCCAGAGAGATGTTTTGCATATTCTAATGGAAACCCGCAAGTGGTGTTGCCTGATCATGGAGGGAGGCAACCCATGAATGTGAGTGGCTCTGCTTCTGTGTATGAGGAGACTAGGTGTGTGAATGTGCTGGTTATTGACCATGAGAAACACAAAAATCTGTGAAGAGTCCCTCTATTTGAGCTGTGGGATTCTGTCCACCCTGTGCTAGTGTTGGATCAGGTGTTTGTTCTATGCTCCAGCATCAAATATGGTGACCCTGCAGGATGAAGGGTAAGATTGTGGCTGAGACTTGTAGTGCTTGCTAAGGTAACGTTGCTCCAATGTTGCCGGTATTTGTAGTAGCTTTTTTACTGCAGTGGGCAAAAGACTGCAGTGACGGTATTAAGGTGATAATGTTAGCCCGCTATACCCAGAGGAGGGGGATGCAGGCCAGCGCTAGTTAGGGGGCAGGATCATGTGTGTTGAACCCCTCAGATGGTAAGGAAATCCCCAGTGAGGGAAACTGAGGTAAATGACAAGGTTTCCCTATGTGTATAGTTTCAGCAGTGCCTCTGAGGTAACTAGGCAGGTATACGAGATTTCGCCTTTGAGAAGTTACAGGGGGATGTGGAGGGAAATGTCTCCATATGGGTCTGCAGGAATGTCTAAAGCGTTCTACAGAGATGTGCTCTTTCTGCCCGGTCCCCTGAGGCAGGCAATCCTGACATAGTGATGAGGTTGTGATGTTACTGACATGTTCACTGTAACTTTCTGGAGAGGGTGGAACACCTTTACAGATGTTTGTTGCTAGCAGCGATAACCCAAAGTAATCAAGGAAGTCCGTAGACAGTGTACGAGGGTTCTGGTGTTGACTCTGGTGGGGTTGGACGCATTTGATAGTGGGCCAGACACAGGAATAAGTGTCCTGACGGACGCTAAGATGGTCCCTACCAGGGTGATGGGTACAGGAGGAGATGTTAGGAATTATCTCACCAGGTGATTGGTTAAGTGAGTTGCAGACAAGCAGAGGAGAAGGTGTGGCTTAAACCCCTAGTGAGATGCAGGTGGAGGATAAGGAGTCCTCAGACATTAGTGATGTACCTGCAATATACCTGACCAGGTTTCCGGCGGGGGGGGAGGCTAGAGGTTGTCAGTTGGAGATCTTTGGCAATGCTGAGCTTGCATACAGAATGTGGTGACATCTTTAATTACAGGGCATGTATGGTTGGTCCACCTTTAGTAAGGTAACGACATCACAGGTCAGGAGTTGGTAAAGTGAGGATCAGAGTGCATTGTGATGGGGAGAAGTCTGGGCTCTATGGTGAATTTTAGACCAAGGCGACAAGTCGTGACATAAACGGTAGGAAAGTGTACCCCAAGGGAAAATGGGTGCCGCCACCGACAGATTGAAGATTCACAGAATGGTGTGAGATGGCTTCAATGTGTTAGCGTTTTGACCGCCGGAGGAAAGGGTTGTTTCATGGTGAGAAAGACCCTCGGGCCTGTATCAAACGGGGGTGGGTATGGTTGCCGACCGACCTCAGACCGGTCGCAAGATTCTGTCCCCACTAGGTGGCGATCAGCATGAGGATCTGCTTGCCGAAGTGGCCACCGAAATCCTGGATTTGGTGGGGGAAGAGGCAACATTTGGCATCATAACCATAGGTTACTGACAAGGTGTAACTAGTATGGCTGCTATGCGGTCTTTGATGGTTGCCTTTCCGGGAGACGGTCACAGCGTTGGGTGGGAGGCGTCCCCCGACGTTCAGGCCAGGTTCGGTTCCCAGGATTTAACCAGCATATAAAAAGCCTGGTCTCTGCAGGATCAGGGGGCATGGTTGCTGCCAGAACCTGAGCAGCACTGAGTGGAGACAGAGGCTCTGGCCCCCCAGAGGCTTGGAAGAAGCCGGGACCCAGCGGGAAGACTGGACAAAGTGTTAGGTGAGACTGGACATTAGGTCCCTGGCCATAGTGGTAGAGGTGGGACTCTGTACACATGTGATGTTTAGAGGCCAGACGGCCGAGGTTATTTGTTTGTTTTTAGTTGCCTGCTTGTAATGTCTGTGCCTCAATAGAAGCGGGCTGAGGGCCAAGTTTAACCGGAAGACCGGAGTCCGAGTGCCCAATTGGTCTGTACCAGGACGGCGATTCCTGCGAGCTGAATGACGCCCCGGGCCGACAAGATTTGGCGGCCGAAGGCATGTGAGGCATCACACTATAATATATTATATTATATAAATATTATAATATAATATATATAGTATATATATATATATAAAAATAGATATATATTATATATAAATCGAGACAAAATGCAGACCTCAACACAAGCAGTGGGTGCCAGCGGAACCATCCCAACCAAGACTGGAATTTGCATTGAAGCAACGGAGTGCTGTGGATATGTTCTTCTGTATATATATAGTATATATATATATATATATAATATATATATAATAATATATATAATATATATATAGCAATACGCAATACTAGTTAATGAATAAGGGGAGAAATACGTCCGACCACATGCAAATCAAAAAACGCCTGCTTTGAAATTCACCTGTAAGAGCATGAAGAAGCAGACCAGGAGAGTTGGAGAAACGGCGGAGCTTCTCATATTTTAAACATTTGTATAATTGTTTTTAAATGGTGATCATTTTAGTGTCAAAAAGCAAATAAACCTATTATAAATACAATCTATCAGGAATTTGTTGCCACTATTTTATTCCCCAGCTCTAGTGCTTTTTTATGGTGAGTACCCTTTGTTTTAATTACCTACCTTCTCGGCTGGATCGTGGTACATTTGCAGCCTGCTTCTGCATTCACCCAGTGACAGTTAAATGCTGGATTCCAAAGGATTAATACTACATATATCTAAGTAAGTTGTACCACTCTTACTACAACATCTAAATGTGAGCGAAATTAACTTCGATCTGTGTTATAAAAAATGACAGTGCTTCACGAGGCGTGTGTGGCGCTGTTTCTGTTTCTGTCTTGCAGTACCTGACAGATTATATACGCAAGTCTAACAAACTATATAATACTAACCAATATAACAGCTAAATGTTTTTCACAACTAGTTAAAGTGGCCAATTTTAGCATATTGTGTCTAAAGAAAAATATTTATCTATTTTGTGTGTAGATGATAAACTTCAGGACATTTTGAATATGAGATGCAGTTGTATCCCCAAAAAACCTGGGTAAAATATTGTCACTGAGTTTATATACAGACAGAAAACAATCCAAAACTGTTCAGACCTGACTTTCAACGACCGGCTACTACCAATTTGCAGTCGATATCCAGCTGGTATAAACTATAAAAATTATTTGTTGTATGTATATTGATTTATATTTATATTTCTCTGTGCTTTGTCTTCCATACTACTCTTCTTCATACAAAGAGTTAACAACTAATTGCTGTTTAATATGTTGAGGGTGAATACTTACAGCAATATGACACCAGTGAACATAATACAGCTTTACACCCAGGGCCAGCTCCATGGATTCTGACACCCTCAGACCAAAGTAGGAGGAAAACATGGTACCTCCTGAAGTCACAGTTTAGTGCACCCAAGTCTGCTGAGAAGGTCTAAGGTTGTTACCCGCTTAAACCGCGCTTATCCTCTGGCATTTCCAATTTAAAAGAAGATCAAATAAAGCATTGCCCCGAAAAATGAAGCCTGACATCAAGATGATTTAGAGGCAAAATCCTTTATTAGTTCGCATACAGTTGCTTTAGAGGTGTGTCAACATTACCATCATCATCATTACTTCATACTTTGATTACAATTTGCAATAGCATTTGTTAGTTTAGTCTACTATAAAATGTTACAGCTATCATCCCACAATCCATTCGCCATACATAAAAACAAATGTGCATTATCAGTGATTATAAACTGGAGGGACAAAATCCAGCCAATAATGGAATAGGTGGACTAAAAACTTAGATAAGTAACAATAATTAATAAATTCCCCCTTTGAAATTTTGAACAATTTGATTTTAAAGGGGGTTTTTTTCCCCTTTTCATTTTATACCTTCTGCATCCATCTTCCCCTTTTGTCCGAAGGGCATTGTGATTTGTTTTTGAATTGCAACATTACCGCAAAACATCACCCGTCTTTTCTCTCTAATGAATGAAAGTTTTTTTTTATAGAATTGTAAAAGCAACTGTAGAGAGGGGAACATTTTTTTGCTTTACAGCACAAGGGTCTTGGTTCAAATTTCCCCGCAGGGAAATTTAACTTGGATTTTATTTTCCCTTATCAGCACATACCTCATTGAGGTTTTTTCTAACTAGCCAAAGGACATTAGAATATAGCACCGGGGGGTTTTAACACTCAGTTGCTACCTGAGAAGAAGGTGATGTCTGTGCATGTGCGACAGGACTGAGAGCTCACACCCCGGGTCGATCTGCGGGAGACATGTAAAAAAGGGATCAATAAGGGGCAGCTAAAACAAAACTTCAAATTTTTTAAAATTGATGAATGGGGAAAATGTTTGTATTTAAAAATTTTAAACTTCCCACATCAATTTTACTTTGTGGAAAAACCCCTTTAAGACTGAAGAACTAAGGGAAAGTCCTTATAATCTATACATTTAAACTAAACCCCCCATTCATACCCACAAGGGCATTTGGTCTTCTTTCAGCCATGCCATGTTATGACTAGAGCGTTCTACGGCATCTCCATCCCCCATGCATCTCTCAAAAATCTATTTTTTTAATTTTTTTTAAGTTGAGGTCTCCAAAGTGTTATAATTTTCACAAGAAAGTCAGGGGGCCAATACATTATAAACCTTACTGATTTTTAAAATTTTTTTAGTATTTTATACTGCGCATAGGGTAACAAAAAATTTCCCAAAGGCTAATTATAACAAGAGGGGGCGAATTTATCAAAAATTGGGTTTTGGCATTTCCCCAAATTTCCCGACAAAAAAAAATTTCGGTCCGAATTATTTCGGACGAACGGTTAAAAAACACTTTTCCCCAGGCTGCACGAGCCTGAAGGGTGCGTAAATGTTTCCCATGTTTAAAATAAAAGGAGCTTTTTTTTGGTTTTTCATACAATTTTTGTGTTTTAGTATAACACACATACTCCCGCTGCCTTAGAACCTTGACTAAAAAAACCCGGGGCATTTAAAGGCAAAACTGACCAAAAACTAAAGCGGAATGTGCCTGAAAAAAAGTCATCCAGCAAACGGGAAAAAAAAAAGCTGAGAGCTCAGGGGAAACTTTAGGACAGAGTGTGGAGATACGGGGGCACTACAGCGCATGAGGTCAAAAGTGGCACAATGACTTTTCTGGAGGTGGAAAAACCAGAATGGGCCACAGAGGGGGCACAATGACACAGTGTGGAGTTAGGCACAGCCACAGCACAGCAGAGGTCAGACAGTGGCACAATAAAATTTTCTGGGGGGGCAAAAACGGGAAAAGGGGGGCCACAGGGGGGGGCACAATGACACAGGGGAAAGGGGCAGGAGCAGCGCTGAGGCATCAGGGAAAGAAATTTGGAGGTGGAAAACAGAAGGCCCAGAGTGGAAATACGGGGGGGGGGGTGGGGGGTGGCAGCAGCGGGTGAGACAGTGGCAAAAAAAAATGACATTCGGAGGGGCAAAAATTTGGAGTAGGCCACAGGGGGGCACAATGACAGAGAGTGGGGGTGACGGCAGCGCCACACAGCAGCATGAGGTCAACGGCAAAATGACAGAGTTTGGGGTGGGTGGAATCCAGCCCCCGGGTAAATAGGTTGGTGGCAGAGGGAAAGGGGCAAGATTGTGGCATCAGGTGGGGGGCGCATCAGAATAGGGGCTGGGGCAGGTATTTTAAACCCAGCTCATTTCTCACATTTTTTGGGTGAGGCATTTTGGTAACACCCCGGTTCCATTTTTGAAATGCTGTCCATTGCAAAACCCTGTGCAAGTATCCCACCCTTTGAGCAAATTGAGGGGGCATACGCTGTACAAATGTGTGCACACGCACATTTAGAACCCGGATCCTGGGTCTAAATGACAAGTGGCGACACTGGGAAACCTTGCCCAAATTTGGGAAGCAGCCGCTGCCCACTGACAAACACCGCAGGGGGTAGAACGGGAAGGTGGTACAAGGAGGTCAGGAACATAAGGCCTAGATGGGTAACAGTAAGAAAAAAGGGAAGGGAAAAGTGTCAGGGGGGCAGTTTCCCAAACGGGGAAACCCCCAAAAAATTTTCAAGATTTGGGATGAGGGGGTGTCGGGTC
>JAODAL010066880.1:0-17560 GCA_025379985.1 Phyllomedusa bahiana
AATTTTAGCCCTTTATCAGGGAATCAAGATAGGGTCGATGGAAGTCAAAATCACATGTTTTGCCGACGACATGCTCATATTTTTTGAACAACGCGGGGAAAAACGGGAAAGTGAGGGGTGTTAAAAGTAGGGGAAGTTCTCGGGGTTTAAAAATAAACAGGGAAAAGTCCTTTTTCACCTCGGGCCCCCCACGACAACGCACAAGATGAAGGGATAAAGTAAAAATCCATAACCTCCCTGGATGAAATACGATCAGGGACCTCGATTTATCAGCTAAACATCCCACCTTAATAGCAAAAAAAAAATGGAATTTTGCAATGGCAAATTTTACCCCTGTCGATATGGAAGATCAGCTGATAAAGATGGGATTTTTTGCCAGATTACCTATCCCTTACAAAATAACCTTTACTGCTCAAACTACGGAGTAAAAGAATTCAAAACGCTTTTACCAAATTTGTTTGGAAAGGGAACAAACCAATCACTACAAAAAACAAACGAGGGAAAAATTCAGGGAGGGCGCAAATTCCCAAATTTTGGGTTGTATAATTGCCCCCATGTGGAGGAATGTAAAAGATTGGTTGGAAGGGCCATTTTTTTTCCAACACGGGAATGGAGTTTCTTTGGGCAGCCCCGGGAAAACCGGGTCTCAATGTTTCACACACCGTTGAAAACAACCTATAACATAAAACAGAGTATACCCGGGAGAACCATTGCTATTTGGGGCGCCACTTAGGAACGTATCACAGCCCAAAATGTATATCTCCATTTTTTCCCTCTGTGGGACACCCGTCTTTTTAACCGGGAAGAGAAATAATTTTTTCGGTCGGGAACAGAAAGGGATCATGAAATGGGGGACTTTTTGTCACTCCGGAGGGGCACCTTTCTTAATGGGGGGGAGTTGAAGGAAAAATACCACTTAGGGCAAAATCAAATTTCCAGTACAAGCAATTGAAGCTTTTGCAGGGGCCAACGTTCTACTCTGCAATCACTTGGGAAACATTAAATTCCAAAACTGTGCAAAGCAGGCCCTAGTAAGGGCTTTTATCTAGAAACTACCCAATGTCTTAGGAGAGACCGGAGCCCCCGGGAAACCCCTCTTTTTTAAGGGCTGGGAGGCACAAATTCGGATGCAATCTAACAAAAAAGATTCTGAAAAGGGAAAAGCACAGTTAGGAAGGGAATCCTCAATGAACAAGGGAAGAGGTATTTTTTTCGTTTAGCACACAACTCCATTTATGCCTTCAACATCAATCGAAACCCGGGGAATACAGAATTCTTAGGAGCCTGCCCAAAGTGCAACCTGGAAAAGGCGAATGTGTACCACTGTATGTGGACCTGTCCAAGTGTGGTTAGATTTTGGGGGTCGATTAAGGAATTTTTGAAAGTAACCTGGAACTGCGCTTTAGAACTAAACCCGCAAGGACTTTTATTTTACTATGCTGTCAAGGACACAGACGGAGAAGGAATGGAAGATAGGATAGTAACCACGAAAGGGGTCTATGTAGCACTATTAGCGGCGAAAAGATGTTTGCTCAGACGAAGGCTAGATAAAGAGATCCCTACTGTAGAGGAAGTTAGAGACAGCTTAAAACAAGCACTTTATATGGAAAAACTGGAGGCGGAGAGGAATGTGGATAAAGAAGCGAAGGGATTTCTCCAAAAATGGAGACCGTTCATATCGAAACATTGCACAGATAAGGAGATGAAATCTCTATTAGAACCATTTAAATACTCAGAGTACTACTTAATGGAACAATTGAAAGGCAGTGTAGGAAATTTAGAAGTAGGGAGTCAGTCTAGCCAAGCAGCCACCACACAGGGGAGGGGGGGGGGAGTTCAGTTAGGGTGAGTTATGGGAAGGGACAGTTGGTCTAAAGGGAAGGGGTGAAAAAGGGGAAAAAGTATATTGAGGAGCAGGACAATATGCCAGTCCATAGAACGGGTTCAATGCGAGAGAACATCACCTTTGTTAAATATGCTGTGGAATAAATGCACATTGAATTTATACAGGAATGTAAGTTTGCATCGGACTGTGTATTGTTATCGTAATTGCTATTGTAATTGATTGCAATTGACTGTCATTGAAACATGTACTCCTCAATAAAATTTATTATAAAAAAAAAAAGAAGGCTCGGGCGAGACCGGGGAGCCACGGACTCGGAAGCTCAGGGCGAGACCGTGAGCCACGGGGGTCGGAAGGCTCGGGCAGACCGTGAGCCACGGGGACCGGAAAGGGTCAGGGGGGGGCCCTACCCAGGGGGCTCGGGAAAGGTAGGGCGAGACCGTGAGCCACGGGGGGTCGGAAAAGGCTCAGGGGGGAACCGTGAGCCACGGGGTCGGGAAATCAGGCAGACCCTGAGCCACGGATCGAAAAAGGGCCCGGGGGGCCCTGAGCCCGGGGGGCCGGGAAACTAGGGCAGACCGTAGCCACGGGGGCTCAAGGTCAGGGGGGAACCGTGACCCGGGACTCGGGAAGGGGGGCAAAACCCGGGGCCCCGGGGGCTCGAAACTAGGGGGAGACCGTGGGGCCAGGGACTCAAGGCTCGGCGGACCCCTGACCCCGGGACTCGGGAAGGCTCAGGGCGAACCCTGACCACGGGGGCCGGGGAAGGGTCGGGGGGGGAACCCTGAGCCACGGGACTCGGGAAAGGGTCAGGCGAGACCGTGAGCCACGGGACTCGGGGGGCTCGGGCGAACCCCCGGGGCCCCGGGACTGGGAAGGGTTTAGGGCGGACGGAGCCACGGGACTCGGAAGGCTCAGGGGGAGACCGGGGAGCCCCGGATCGGGAAAGGGCCCGGGGGGAACCGGAGCACGGGGGTCGGAAGGGTCAGGGGGAGACCGTGAGCCACGGGGCTCGGGAAGGTCAGGGCGAGACCGTACCACGGGGGCTCGGGAAGGGTCAGGCGAGACCGTGACCACGGGACTCGGAAGGCTCAGGGCTAGACCGTGACCACGGGGGCCGGAAGGTCAGGGAGACCGTAGCCACGGGGGTCAAGGCCAGGGCAAACCTGAGCCACGGGGGACCGGGAAAGGTCAGGGGGAACCGTAGCACGGGGGCTCGAAAAATCAGGGCAGACCGGTTACCCCCGGGACTCGGGAAGGTCAGGGGGAGACCGTAGCCACGGGGGCCGGAAGGCTCAGGGGGGACCTACCAGGGGGCCGGAAGGGTCAGGGGGGGAGACCGGAGCCCGGGGATGGGGGCTCAGGGGGAAGTACCCCGGGGGTCGGAAGGGTCAGGGCGGACCGGAGCCAGGGGGCTCGGGAAGGGTCAGGGCGAGCCCAGCCACGGGACTCGAAGGTAGGGGAAACGTATCCGGGGGCCGGAAGGCTCCACGAGACCGGAAAACCCCCCGGGACTTGGAAGGTCAGGGGGAGCCGGACCAAAGGGGGACCCGGGAAGGCTCGGGGGCGAAACCGTAACCAAAGGGGACTCAAAAGGGCTCAGGGCAAGCCCGGGAAAAAGCCAGGGGACTAAAAAGGCTCGGGGCGAGACCGAAGCCAGGGGGGCCCTCAAAAGGGGGGGGTAGGGGGCCAAAACCCCCCAAACCCAAAGACCCCCAAAAAAGGAAAAAAACACTCCAAACACAAAAAAGAACAGCAGAAACAAAACCCTCACAGGGAAAAAAACAGGGGGCAAAAGGGTTCAGCGGGGGTCCAGGCCCTTTTCCATTTTAAAATTTGAGGGGGAAAGGGGAAAAGGGACCCACTGGACCACCCCCGGGGTTTTGCTCCGGGGGCGTAACAAAGGGCCATGGGGCATAGGGCATTTTTCACAGATTTTTGGTGGAAAGGGTTACTGCCCCCAAACCCACCACCGGGTTGAACTGGCCGGGCCCCCAGTGGCAGCTGAAAAAAGGCCAGAAGGCCCAAAAAACCCCACAAAAAAAATAGGAACAGAGACAAAAAAACAAGAATTAAAAGGGGCGGGTACGGGAAACAAAAAGGACGGGACTAAAGGAGGGCCCCAAACCAAGAAGTTTAAACCCCTTACCCCCGGGACCCATTTTTGGGTCTCTGACAAGCCCTTTTTTTGAATCCGTCATTGTCATTTTTATGTGGGGAAAAATTTTTTACACTTTAACCATCCAGGGGTTTTTCAGAGATTTTTTTTTCTCGTGACCCCATTGTGCTTAAAAAAAAAAAGAAAATTTTTTGGTCCAAAAAATTATTGTTTATTTGGGGAAAAAAATATCAAATTAGGGTTTTGAAAAAGTGAAAATTTCCCAATTAAAACTTCAAAAAATTTGCATGTAAACAGATATTTTTTTCCACCAAAAAAATTAAAACTAGCATCTACCAAATGCCCTTTTTTGGCATCATTTTTTTTAAAGGTCTTTTTTTTTTTTTAAACGCTTTTTGGGGGCTTATATTTTTTAGAAATTTTTTTTAAAAATTTTTTCAAAAAAATTTTGCAATATAATTTTTTGGGGCCCAACCCAAACAAAACGGCCCTTGATTGCCCTTAGGGAAAATTTACCCCCATAATACCTAATCTAAAAACTACCCCCCCTTTTAAAGTATTCAAAACCAAATTTTAAAGGAAAGTTTATTAACCCATTAGGTGTTTCACAAAAATTTAAAGCAAAGGGGAAGGAAATTTAAAATTTTCATTTTTTTTGAAAGTTTTTAAATTTTTTTATGCTTTATTGAAAAAATTTTGGGTAAATGTGACGGGAAAATGAAAAATTTATTGTTTCCCCAAATTTTCTGCCTTTTTCAGAGATTTTCCCCAATATGGGGCCCTAGTGAATTTTTTGGCTCAACCACAAGCCCCAAATAGGGGGGAAGCACCTACGGGGACCTGGGGCCTTTTTTTCTTTAAAATTTTTATTTAGGGGCCTTTTCATTTGGGGACCCCAAAAATTTTTCCCAAAAAACAAATAAATCCCCCAAAAAGACCCCTTTATTGGAAAACTACCCCCCTTTTGGAATATACCAAGGGGTGTAGGATTTATATCGCCCCCAAAAGGGCTTTTAAAACAAATTTTTTTTAGCGTTTGGTTTGAAAAAAAAAAAATTTTTTTTTTTTTTAAATAATCTGAAATTTTTTTGCTAAAAATTTTTAATTTTTAAAAGGGGAAATTTTTGGAAAAAAAAAACCCCAAAATTGTGTTACGCAATTTCCCCCAATTCGGCAAAAAACCCTACATGGGGGTGTTAATTGCTGTTTGGGCCAGGGCGGGGGGGTAAAAAGGGGGGAGCGCTTTTTGGGGTTTTTGGGGCGCAAAAAGATATTGGGGGGCCCTTTCCCCATCCCCAAACCCCCAAAAAATTTAAAAAATGAAATTTCCAGAATTTCTCCTTTTTGGATTCAACGCCCCTGGGGGATCTCACCAAGGGGTGTTTTTTGCATTTTCCAAAAGGTGCCGTTTTTTTTTTACATGGGGGCCATGGGAAAGGGGGGGGGAAACGCGGGGGTTTCCCCATTTTTTTTTGGGCCTTCTTTTTTACAGTATTCCCCCATAGGGGGGGTTAAAAATGCCCGGAAAAACTTTACTAGGGGGGCCCTTACAATTAAAGATATAAATTTTATATAGTTTTTTATTTTTTTTTCCTTTTACACAAAGAAGCATTTTTTATAAAAATTCTTTTTTAATTGTCGTTTTTGACACCATAGCTTTTTTAATTTTTTGCATTACCCTTGGGGGTTTTTTTTTTTAAGGAGATAAGTTGATGTTTTTTATTGTTCCCATTAGGGGGGGCTATAAATCTTTAAATCCACTTTTTTTTAAAGGGTTTTTGTGAAGCATTTTGTAAAAAAAACCAATCCGGGTAGTGTTTTTTTTTTTTATTTTTTTACAGCTTCACTGTGGGGTAAAAAGGACATTTTTTTACTCAGCAGGTTGATACTTTTCACTTTACCAAAATTTGTATTTTTGTTTAATGTTTTTGTTTTTAAAACAATAAAAACACATTTATTTGAAAAAAAAACCCTTTTTTTGCATCACCGCATCTGAGAGCCATATTTTTTTTTAATTTTTTGTTTTGGGGAAGCGGTATGGGGCCCTTTTTTTTTCGGGATATTAAATTTTTTTTGGTAAAAAATTTTTTGGGGGGACAAGATTTTATACCCTTTTTTTTAAATTTTTTTTTTGGGAATGGGAAAGGGTAAGAAAATACTGCAACCAGAAATTTTTTTTTAATTTTTATTTTTAATAGCGTTTCCCGTGCCATTTTCCATGAAAATTATTTTTTCCCTCTGGGGGTTGAGACGATTAGGGTTTATCCCCAATTTATGTATTTTTTTATTTAAAAACAAAATTTTTTTTTGAAAAAAAATTTTTTTAAATTGGGGTAAAAAAATATTTATCCCATCAAAAATCTCAAATTTAAGGCCAGAAATTTTTTTTTTTTCCTTTATACAACTTTTGTAAGGACTTTTTTTTTTGGGGGCCCAAAATGACGTTTTTTTTGGCATCATTTTGATGTTGAAAAAAAATTTTTGTTTATTTTTTTACTCCCATTTTATTGCGGGGGGTTTTGAACAAAAATCGCTTTTTCTGGGGACTTTTTTTGGGGGGGGTTTTTTTACGGGTTCACCGTACGGAAAATTAACAGGGAAAATTTTATAGGGGGGGGTCGCTACACACGGGGCAATACCAAATAGGGTATTTTATTTTTTTTTTGATCTTTTTAGGGCAGGGGCTTTTTAAAAGGGGGAAAAGGGGCGATGTACGTTTTTTTATTTTATTTTTTTTTTTGGTTTTTTACTTTTTTTAAATTTTTTTTAAAACCCTTTTTCATACTTTTTAAATTTTCCCCCCCGGGGGGAAATTTGAAATGAACTTCGTCAATCATTTTTGGCAATGGGGAAAATCAGCATAAAGCTTATAGCTTTTCCCTGGCTCCCAACTTCTGTCACGCTGCCCACAATCCCCATTTGGGAAATGTGACTCCCCCAAAGACAACCCGGTGCTTCATTCACGCCCGGGGCGGGTCTGGTAGGAGATTCAGTCCCGGCGCTCACGAGATCGCGGGCACCCAAAAGGCTTACTCCCCCCCCGCACCCCGGGGTTGTCCGCCCCCAAAGATGTCGCGAATGGGGGGGTTAAATTCCCCCCCCGGGGGAGCGCCCCTTCCGGCCGGGGGGGATGCCATAAGCCAGCCAAAATATCCCGCGGGTTTCACCCCGCAAACTTGGCCGCGCCCCCGTTTTTGGGGAGCGCGCAAATCGCCGTCCACTTAAAAGGCAATTTGCGGGAACCCCTCCCCAACTTTTCCCTTTAAAAAGTAGGGCAAAATGTCGGAAAAGGGTTAAACAGAACCAAAGGTACAAAAATAGACTGACGGGAAAAAAAACACCCAAACATGATCAGAGACAAAAGGCTAGAACTAAACAATGGAAAAAGGCATGACCGGGGCACAAACACGGGCAAAAGAACAAGCAAAAAAAAACTCACATCATGGAAACAGGACAAGCAAAAAACAAGCTAGGAACAAAAGGAAACAACTTGGCAAAAAGCTCAAAAGAAAAAGGGGCAGACGACACATGGAAACCAACTTTGGAACTAACCAAACATAGGGATCCCACAAGGAAAACCAAAAAGAAGACAATACCGGGAACAACAGACTACACCCAAGAGAAAAACATGGGGGGGACCCCCAAAAAAAAACAGCATCAAGGTTTTGGCGGGAAAGTGTAAGGAAAAGCGGGTTTTAAAAAACCCCACGGGTAAGGGGTTTTGGCAGAGGAAGCCCAACCCCGCGCACACTGGGGGAAAAAAGGGAAGGGAAGATGGGGGCCGCCCCCCCTCTTTTAGGCTAAAAAGGAAAAAGGGGCACACCAAAGATGGGAAGGAGCAGCTTTTGGCCCAGCAAGAAAAGGGGGCCCCACAGCAATCACAGGTGGGGAAAGGGGCAGGGGCTACGGGAACCCAATCTGCGATAGGGAACTTTGGGTTACGACTGGGGTTCGCACAGAGGTTTTCGCAGCTTTAAGGGAAAAGGAAGGGGCACGGACCTGACGTTAAACGCTCCCTGAGAGCCGCATATAATTTAACGTCCCTGTCCGAAAGGGCCATCCAGCGCCCCGACGCCGACAGTGCCCTCGGTATAACCCCGGGGGGGGGGATTTTTCGAAATTTTTTTGTGCTAAAAAAACTGGGATTTAACTAAGAAATATACGGTAAATATAAAACTTTAAATATTACCCCTCACGGGTAAAAAAAAAAAATTTTGGGAAAAAGGGAAAAGAAAACCCATTTTTCCACCCCACTAAAATTTATCTATAAAAAACAAATAAAAAATGAATTTAATATATAAAGGGTTCAAATCATAATACAAAGCATTCCTCAAAATAAGAAAAAAACAATTGGCAAAAGAAAAAAAATTTTTGGTTTCCCAGGGAAGCCCCAAGTTTTCTGCAAAAGTATTCTGTCAAATTTTCTCCTAATCGAAAATTTTTCTCAAATGAATTCAAGGGCCCAACAACCCAAAGTATGTGGAATAACTTTTTATATAGAGATTCATGTCACACACTAAAAGCAAATTTTCCTTTGTCCATTAGGTCGCCATTATGTTAAAACTTTTTTGTTTTTAAATACCCTTAACACCTTCGGCCCAATTTGAAAAAAGGGTTTTCCACCCATTAAAAATTTGTTCATTCAAAGAACCTACCCCACCACAAGGGGTTTCTCATAGGTGGGGGAAAATTGGGTTTCTTGAAACAATTTTTAAGAGGGAAATAAAATTTAGGTTGTAACTGGTTTTTTTCCCAAATTACATAAAAAATTCCCTTTGTTTTCAAAATAACCCAACTAACCCCTCGTTTCAATATTTTCAAACAAGTCCCCCAAAAATTTTTTGTGGGATCGGGTAAGAACATTATACGTTTTTCTCATTTTTAAAACTTTTAGGGTATTTAAAAATTCATAAAAATTTTTTAAACCGGTATTGAAAAAGAACAAGGGGACCCCCCCTTTATCAGCCCTTTCTAATTTTTTTAAATCTGTTTTTTCCAAAATTTTTATTTTAATGATTACTTTTCCCTCATTTTTTTTTTGGATTCTGACAAATTTTCAAAATGAAATTTAAAAACCCAATTCCCCCTTAACAAATCCTTTGAAATCTATCTAAAACAGCGGGCCGTGATTTTAAGGGGATAAAAAAACCCTTTTTTTAAATTTTTTAACTTTTTGGGAAAATTTAAACTTTGGGGTTTTTGTTAGGCTTGTAAATGGGAAAATTTCATCGTCGGGAAGCATGTCAGGGTGCGGGTATACAGCTTTTTGTTATTTTCAAATAGTTTTTAAACATAAATAATAGGTTTCTTTTTCCTTGCCCAAATTTAAACCTTCCTGGGAAACATTTATACCTCTTGTGCCCCTTTTCCACCAAAATTTGGCTTATTCTTTCATTTTTTTTTCTCCTTGCTAAATCCTAATTTAAAAGGCATATGACAATTTGTGTGGCCTTTGGGCCTGGAAGAAAAGTTTGGAGAAGAGCCCAAAAGCATTTTTGTAATTTAAAATTTTATTTTGCGGACCAAGCTTCAAACTTAGGGGGCCCCAAAAAGGGGGAAAAAAGATTCATAGCTTTTAAAATTTCACCAATAATTTGACAAAATTTCTTTTCGGGAATACTGAGCAATGGAGGGATTAACAGGGCCTTCGAAAGTATTAGGGCCCCCTTTGAACTTTTCAACCTTTTGCCACATTTCAGGGGTTCAAACTAAAATAAAAATTAAATTTTTTTTTGAAAAATCAAAAGTGGGGGCACAAATTTTGAAGTGGAATGAAATTTGGGTTTGGGTATTTTTAAAACTTTTGTAAAAAAAAAAAAAATGAAAAATGGGGGGGTGCAATATTATCCGGGTCCTTTAAAATTTCAGTGCAGCAAAAATCATCCAGAATTTTCCCTGAGGATTCTCAAGTGATCCACTGTTTTCCTAAGTAACTGTTTATGATAAATTTAAAACCCCCTCTGTGTAATCAATCTCCCAAATTTTAAAGCACCCGCTTGTGATAGTTCGAGGTTTTGTTTTTAAAACGCGGGGGAGATCAAAGAAGACCAAGGGAAACACCAGGCAGATCGGTTTATATGTTGTGGAGAAGTTTAAAGCCGATTTGGGTAAAAAAAAATTTCCCAAAATTTAAACAAACCCCAAGGGGCACTGTCAAGCGATCATATTAAATGGGAAAAATATCAGACCCCGCAAATTTATACCCCCCCAACATTCCCCTAAACTTTCCCCCGCAAACAAGGAGAAAACTTTATCAGAGATGCACCCAAGGGCGCCCATGATCCCCTGGATGAACTGCAGGGAAACTACACTGGGGGTGGGGGGAGTCCCTTCCAAAAGGACAACAATCAGCGTACATGCAAAAAATTTTTGGGGGGGTTTTGGGAAAAGTGGCCGAAGAAAAAAAGGCCCTTTCTCAAAATATCCAAAAAAATTTCGTTTTAAGTTTTCCCCAAACCCAAACCCGGGAGACACCAAAATTGGAATAAGGGGAAACTGCTCCCCCCCCGGTTGGGAAATAAAAAAAAATCCAACCCTTTTTTCCCACAATGCAAAAAAAATGTTTGGGTTTAAAAAAAACACACCCTTTATCACCCTTAACACCCCCATCGCCCTGTTAAACATGGGTGTCAGGGATCATGGGTTAGGGCCCCTTTTTTCACAGGGGGCAGGGGGAAAAAGGTTAAAAATTTATGGAGAAGTGATAGAGCCAAAAACGGGAAAATTCTGGAAGAAAAAACCCGTTGGGGTCTGCAAAAACCTAGGGCTGGGCCGGGGATTTTTTTCCAAAAAAGAAAATGACCCAAACAAAACCAAAACTACAATGGAATGGTTCACAAATTAAAATTATCCGGGTTTTAAAAGGCGAAGTCAAAAGTCCGAAACCTTTAATCCAATTGAGAAACTGTGAAAAGAGCTGAAAAAATGCTGTTTCACAAACCTCTCCATCCATCCTCACTGAGCTCGAGCTTTTTCCAAGGAAGAATTTGGGGAAGAATTTCTTTTTGATTGCCCAAAACTGATTAGACATACCCCAAAACGACTTGCAGTGTAATTTCAGCAAAAAATTGGCGCCCACAAAGTATTAAAAGGGCCAAATTTAAATTTTTCAACGCCCCATTTTCAGGGTTTTTTTTTTTTAAAAAAGTTTAAAAAATCAAAAAAATTTCGTTCCACTTCACAATTGTGTCCCACTTGTTGTAGATTCCTCACAAAAAAAATTAAATTTTATATCTTTATGTTTGAAGCCTGAAATGTGGCAAAAGGTTGAAAATTTCAAGGGGGCCAAATACTTTCACAAGGCACTGTAAACCAGTGGTGATCTACACACATGGCTCCTTGTACCCTCATTACTAAGAGGACATACATTTATTGTCTCTTTTCTGGATTTTTGGGATGAGAAAGACTGTATATCCTGCTCTTTGTCCTTGCTTCAGTCAGTTGTCTTTCTAGTGAAGTAATTAACATCTCCATCTGACTAATTTTCATACCTAAAAAACATACGAGTCTTACTTGAAACAGTATTCAATCTACATTCCTTTAATTTGACCTCCATATCCTGATTTCTCACAGACAGTTCATCTACTTGTGACAGCAAATCATCTATTTCCATGACAGAATCACCAATCTTGTCTATATCTGTCTGAAATTGTACTTTCTGCTTAGACTAATTTCCTTCTTTCACTTCAGCCAATTCCTTCATTTTAGGCCTCGTTCACACGGCTTATTTCGCCGCGGATTTGCCGATCGTCAATCCGTCAGCAAATCAGTCAGAAATAAGTAACAGCCTATTTTCTATTGATTTCAATAGAAAATACGGCTCGTCGTTCACACGACGCGTATTTCCGTGCCGGATTGCCGCCGCGGATTGACAACGGCAATCCGGACAGAAAAACAATGTGCATGTCAATTATTTACGGACGGATTCCCGACCTACAATGATTGGAGATGGTGAATCCGTCGGGAAATCAGTTTCAAATACGTGCCACACTTAGTGGCACTTATTTGCAACTGATTTTCAACTGATTTCAGAACTATTTACGACCCCGCAACCATTAAATCTTCTGAAATAAGCCGTGTGAACGAGGCCTTAAACAACACTGCAATCTCATTGCTTAACGTTTCCCTTTTCAATTTCTTTTTTAGAATTTTACTGTCTATTTTACTATGGGATTTACACTGAGCTGCACCCCTTAAAATTTGTCTATCAAAAATTTATCTGACTAGACTGACAATCATACTTTTTTAAACAATTTATCACAGTTCCATGTTTAGAAACAAACAGCAACTATATACAAAGCACACATGACAAGATACATTTACCAATGGTCATACAGACCTTACACTAGATTATTTTTACCAAAGGTTTAAACTTTGTGCAACACTTCTCACACATGGCTCTAACACAACAAAGCAAATTCAGTTGTATGAAGACACAGGTTGCTCTTTGCTTTAAAAAAAAAGTACAACTTTACCTCACCTGTATACTATCATTCAACAATCTACACTCAACAGTAAAGGTTTCCTTTGTATGCTATGATTAAGAACTAAGCCTGAAACGCGCAAGCATCTGTATGGACCTTTTTGGATGTCTTTTTCTATTTTGATATAATGCTGTCATTTTTTACTTTTTCTTTTGGGAAAATTTGCAACTTAATCAATCATAGGAAAGTGGGTTAGGTGAGAAGAGCCTTCAGCATCTGGAATGCTTGTTTTGAGCCTGTCCCTCCCCGGGAAACTTTTTGGTCTAGTTTTCTTTGGGGGAAAATCAGCAACCAAAAAGGTTCACTACTTACAAAGTGTTGAATAAAGTGGCAATAATAGCCTGTAAAAACCAAAACTTACGCCTTTTTTACATCTTGTATCCCCATTTTTGACTTCTGGGGTTTCATATTTCAAAGTATTAACCCCTGGTTACAAGTGGCATTTGGAGGGCTTTTTTTCAGGCCCTGTTGGGTATACTTTAAAAAATCGGGTAGCTTAAAAATGGTCTTGATATTTCTGGGAATAGACAATGAAGTCATTAAGGCAAAGAACATCATACTGGAAGTTTTCTTGGCCTAGATATCTCTCTATTACCCCGGAATTTGAGGGCATTATAAGGGCCCAAAGGCATACGTTTGAATTTAAAAGACCCGATTAATTTTAGTAAATTCTCTCTGTTCTCTGGTACCATGGGAACTTGCCAGTGTCCCTGGTAAAATTTAAGGGGGGGGAAGATGGGGCATCCTTGTGTGTGATCTTTCAATTTGCAGTAATCCACGCAGAAAAGAATGGAGCCATCCTTCTTTTTTTTTTTTTAAAAAGAACCAATGGTCGCGGAAGACATCTTTCATGTCTTGAAACAATTACTTGACAGACTGGTACATCACAGTTGGTACAGGGCAACGTTGCTAATGAAAAGGATATCACTGAGGATAAAGCTGAACAGAGCATCTAACCAAAACCCAAACAGTCTTACTAAAATCCTTAATAGGTGCTTTACAACGTTAAGACCTCCACTGATTCCCTCAACCATGGTAAAGGCCTCTCCTACATTCAATTACGTCCACCAGGGCTTTGGAGAAGCCTTGTTGTTGTCCTTGGCAGCTTTTGTAAAATGTTGATTAGCAGTTGGCTCAACTGAAATGTTGTCTTCTGGTGAGAGCTGGGACAACTGGGTGAAATTTGATTTGATGCAGCGGTACTCTTCCATTGGAAACCATTACAATGCAGCTAGCAGTCTTAAAGAGGTTCTCCAGGAAATGAAGAAAACTTAATGGATAAACTACATGTCATAGTGAAAACATTTCTACATACAAACACTACCTGGATTGCTGTATTTTGTTCAAAACACCTTGCTAAAAAGCGATCAAAGTGCCATATGAACCCCATAATGGTATCAATAAAAATGTCAACTCATCCTGCAGAATATCTTAATCTGCTCCATATACAGAAAAATAAAAAAGTTATGGCTATCAGACTATGAAGACATAAAAACACAATTTTTTATAAACACAGTTCTATTGTGTAAAAGTAACATATTATTATTATTATTATTTATTTTAGAGCGCCATTGATTCCATGGCGCTGTACATTCAAGGGGAATTACATACATAACAAATGTTGAACAAAACATATAAAACTATGTAAAATTTATATCATTGTAATTGTACCGACCCACATAGTAAAGTTATTCTGTCATCAATACCGTGCAGCGACCGCTACAAAAAAAATCCCCAAAAAACAATAGCCAAACTGCGTCATTTTCCTACCCATTTTCATGGCCCACTGCTAAAAAAAATTGTGGAAAACCTGTGCACCAAAAATGCACAATACACCCCTAGATGAGATCAATGACAGTGTTGAATCTTAAATGAGGGGCATTCTGGAAGGTTTCACCTGCTCTAGTAGTTTGGGGGCTTTACAAATACCACATGGCACCCACCAAAATCTGCCTTCCAAAAGCCAAATAGTGCTCCCTCCCTTGTACGCCCTGCCATGCAACTAAGCAGCGGTTTACACCCATATACACTCACCGGCCACTTTATTAGGTACACCATGCTAGTAACGGGTTGGACCCCCTTTTGCCTTCAGAACTGCCTCAATTCTTCGTGGCATAGATTCCACAAGGTGTTGCAACGATGCTCAATTGGTACCAAGGGGCCCAAAGAGTGCCAAGAAAATATTCCCCACACCATGACACCACCACCACCAGCCTGAACCGTTGATAAAAGGCAGGATGGATCCATGCTTTCAGTTGTTGATGCCAAATTCTGACCCTACCATCCGAATGTCGCAGCAAAATCGAGACTCATCAGACCAGGCAACGTTTTTCCAATCTTCTACTGTCCAATTTCGATGAGCTTGGAAAATTTGGGAGCCTCATTTTCCTGCTCTTAGCTGAAGGAGTGGCACCCGTGTGGTCTTCTGCTGCTGTACCCATCTGCCTCAAAGTTCGCCGTACTGTGCGTTCAGAGATGCTCTTCTGCCTACCTTGGTTGTAACGGGTGGCTATTTGAGTCACTGTTGCCTTTCTATCAGCCGAACCAGTCTGCCCATTCTCCTTTGACCTCTGGCATCAACAAGGCATTTTCCGCCCACAGGACTGCCGCTCACTGGATGTTTTTTCTTTTTCGGACCATTCTCTGTAAACCCTAGAGATGGTTGAGCGTGAAAATCACAGGAGATCAGCATTTCCCTTGAAATACTCAGACCAGCCCTTCTGGCACCAACAACCATGCCACGTTCAAAGGCACTCAAATCACCTTTCTTCCCCATACTGATGCTCGGTTTGAACTGCAGGAGATTGTCTTGACCATGTCTACATGCCTAAATGCACTGAGTTGCCGCCATGTGATTGGCTGATTAGAAATTAAGTGTTAACGATCAGTTGGACAGGTGAACCTAATAAAGTGGCCGGTGAGTGTATATGGTATTGCTGTACTTGGAGGAAATTGCACAACAAATCTTGGTTTTTTTTTTTTTCCAGGACTCCTTGTAAAAATGAAACATTTTCAGCTAAAATTGCAGATTGTGGGAAAAAAATGTTTAATTTTCACAGCCTACAGCTAAAAAAAATTGTAAAACACCTGTGGGGTTGATATACTCATTACACCACTGGATATATTCCTAAGTGTTGTAGTTTCCAATATGCAGGGCTGTGGAGTCGGTAAGCCAAAGCTCCAACTCCTCAATTTTCCTGACGCCGACTCCTGACTCCTACTCCCTCATATACTGTATGGCACATGTTTAAGTGATATCTTCGCTGTAGTAAAATGGTAACATCTGGCTTTTTATCCCCTTATGATACTATAATCAAGCTATTTAGGTAGAACAGACACTGACAAGCAAAATGGTAACAATGTTTTTAACTTTTGACCATCATTTTATAGAAAATCATCTTACCTATTTTATACATACATTATTTAATATTTAGCATTAGTGATGAGCGATTGCGTCAACTATCGTCATCGTCATCAATAGTCGATATTGGCAATTATCATGCCGATATCCGATAGTCGATAATAGATTATCGCCGATGACCATTAAAGTCTATGGGAAGGGAAAAACACCTTCATTCTTACACCCAAACAGGGCTGGGGAACTGGAATTAACATCCACAACAGTAAAATCGATTCGTGCTACCTCTTAGGCACCAAGAGTCACAGAACAAACTCACAGACTATTCACTATCCCTGTCTTGTACCACAGCATGACCGTTAAACCTGCATGACCCACAAATTAAAAAATGCCAGAAGGCAGTATGATTTTAACCATCATTTACTTGAACTGGACATTGACTATCCCTGTCCTGGAACGCAGCATGACCCTTAAACCTGTCTGACCCACAGATTAAAATGTGTCGGAAAAAGGAGTCTTTCAACCACCATTTTTTAGGATGGAATCCCACCACGTCTTTGTTTCTCTTTTTTTTTTAATTGTATTAAATGGGGTTTTCTCACTACAGATTGCTAGCTATGTTAAAGATCTTGCAAAAAAAAAGTCATTTTGCAATATGTGTCCATTAACAGTGTCCTTTCCTATTCATGTTTTTGACCCGCACCATCACCCTTGAGCCACGCTTGACAATTGTGAAGAACAAATGTCTGTTAGAAACCAAATTTTTTTATAATAGGACCTATGGTATTGCTTCATTTCACAGCAACATGCCCCCAAAAATTCAACACATGACCCTTCAGCCACTCTTGACAATTGTGAAGAACAAATGTCTGTTAGAAATCAAATTTTTTAGAATAGGACCTGTAGTATTGCTGCATTGCACAGCAGCATGACCCAAAAAATTATAAAAATGACTTCTCAGCCACTGTTAAAAATTGTGAGGGAGAAATGCCACTCAGAAGGCACATTTCTTTTCCAAAGGACCATGATTATAGCTGTATCTCACAGCACCATGACCCCAAAACCATTGACAATGCGAAAAATGTTAAAGATAAAGTGAGTTTAATGGAATACGTTTTTTCCGTGAAACCTTGGTGTCTTTTACAGTCTCCTCACCGCAAAACCAGCAAAATGAACTTTTGGGAACTGAGAATAAAAATTGCAGTAAGAAATGATCATTTTAAAAAAAAGTTTTCAAGAGGACCACTTTTTTTTGGAAGAGGAATGTGAAGTTGACCGGGAACTAATCACCGACCTCGGCAATTGGGCCACAACATCATCAAGATCCATGCTTCATTCATCTTGATGAAAATCAAAAAAGATCCACATCATCAGTGGAAAGCCGGGTGCGTTTGTCTGTAATGACTCCTCCAGCTGTGCTGAAGTCCGCTCAGATATATGCTGGCTGCTGGCAGGACCAACACTTTTATACTGGGCCAGCGAGCTCGGGGCCATACATCCATTTTGTATACCCAAAAGTCGATTGGGTCCGGGAACACATCCAAAAACATCGGTGTTGAGAAAGCAGATAGTCGTGCACCATGATCTTAAAGCCCGTCTCTGTGTGTTGTATGTGTGCCCTGCATTACATGCGGTTGTGAGGTGGTAAATAAAGATTGCCAGAGGTCCCCCATTAGGCTTCTGCCACAATGCCTGCTGCCTGCCGCTACGGCTGCTTGGCACTCTACTGCGTCACGTCGCTGACGTTGTTCCCCCAA
>JAODAL010066881.1:0-17559 GCA_025379985.1 Phyllomedusa bahiana
CTGCACCGCCAACTGTACAAAAACCATCTGCGAGAAAGTGCTCACACGGAGCCTGACACCGCCAAACTGTAAATACCTAAAACAGAAAAGTGCTAGCACGGAATGAACCCGCCAAACCGTACACATAGCTCTATCTACGAGAAAGTGTCAGCACGGGAGCCTGACCCCGGCAAACTGTACAATAGCTCTTACTGCAGAGAATAGTGCTCAGCACAAGCCTGACACCCCAAACTGTACACATACTCTTACTACAGATAATAGTGCTCACACGGGGAGCCGACACCGCCAAACGTCACAAGCCTATACTGCAGAGAATAGGCTCGCACGGAGTCGACACCGCCAAACTGTACACATAGCTCTATATACAAGAATAGTGCTCAGCACGGAGCCTGCCCCCAACGTACACATGCTCTTTACTGCAGAGAATTGCTCAGACAGGACCTGACACAGGACCTGTACACTAGCCTATACTACAGAGAATAGTCTCACGGGTTTGGGGCCATGCGCGTTCCGGGACGGGGGAATTCAATGCCAGTTCAAGTAAAATGAGGTTTAAAATAACTCCTTCGGGCATTTTTAATTTGTGGCTGGGGTAAAAAAGGGAAGTGAATGGTGTGTGATTTTTTTTCTGTGGCTTTTATAACCAAAGTGGGGTTTGCCTAAGATTTAGCACGTATTCATTTGACGTTTTGGTGTTAATTAAATTTTCCCCACCCTGTTTGGGTGTAATAATAAGGTTTGTTGTTCCTTCCCAAAGACTTTAAGGGTCATCGGCGAAACGGTTATCAAACTATCGAAAATCGTTTTTAAACTGCCGAAAACGACTATCAAAAACGATGACGATGTAAACATAACGCTCACCGGTGGAGCTGGGCTCCTAGGGAAAAAGAAAATGAGATTCGAAATAAGCGACCCCCATCGAGCCGAACCCTGTCATAATTAATACAGTTTAAAAACAGAATAGTTATTAAGATATAGTTATATAAATGATCTGAATTTGATTACTGATGCCTTTATAAGTTATATAAAAAAAATATTATAGACAGTGATCTGCTTCCCGAAAAGAACTGGCCAATTTCCAAATCCTGCTTAAAATTAGAAAAGACAATCTGAAAAATGGTTTAAAAGAGTACCATAGCCCGTAAACCAGAGAGATTTTAATTAGCCTTTAAGTGGTTTGGGCAGGTTTTGGTTTCTGATGGCCTTTTAAGACAGAAGATCTTGGGGTTTCTGATGCCGTTATTAAAAGAAGGGGCTTGGGTTTCTGATAGCCTGTTATTGACAGATATCACATTTTTTGAGAATATTTGAATTATTCTGATAGCAAAGACATTATTAGTGTTACGTTGTATGGGGCTTTAACCCCAACCAAAACGTTGTTAAAATTTTTCTTTTTGTTAGGTAAGAAAAAACTGCATTCAGGGTTAATTTTATATTCAACTACATCACTTTTTATCTTTCCCCTGAAATTCGGGAAGGTGTATAACCTTGGCTTCGTTTTAAAGCATCTTTTTAGGGGGGGTACTGCTGACATTTTTCCCCTCGCTGTATAGCGTAATGAAAAATTATAGGCTCAGTCAAAAGGTGCAGTCGAGAGTTTGAAAAGGGAGAAAAATGGGTAAAATTTTTTAAAATGGACTTGAGAAAAAAAGCATAATTACCTCTGTGTAACGAGATAAATCACAAAATTAAAAGTAGTATTTGGGAGACAAGCACTGAAAGAAAATAACGATGTTTTGGGAAAAGGGCATAAATACTTTTGAAACTAAATTTGTGAAAAAAAGAAGGATTTGAAGGATGCATATGTATAAAGGGGGGCTCGGGGCCTTTCCCAAGATGGTGATTTTCAGGTTGGTGGACTGACGAAATTTTAAAATTTCCCATTAACACTAAAAATTTTGCTTAATTGTGGGAGGGAACTTTAAAACACTGATCCACCTTGTATTACCTCAACTCCGCCCCTCCGGTATTCTTCCCTCATCCCGTGCCAGAACCGGCCATTTTTTTGAGCCATTATTATGAAGTCCAAAATTCCCCCTCTGTATCCGGGGAAAGGCAAAACCAAACCGGCCCTTTGATTTCCGGGGGCCATACTTGTAGTCCAAAAGAAACCAAAGAACCCGGAAGTTCCGGGTTAAAGTTGAACAGCGCCTTTTTGATACCCCCAACGTCACTACTTCCACTTCCCCCCGGGCACTTCACTTTTTATATAATGTAAACCCTTTGAATGAAAATGTCGAGTGAACGTTCTTCCCACACCGGGGAAAAACCAAAACCCCAGCCCCCGCAACCACTATACCCTTTGTCCGATTTACTTGGGACACCCACCTCCTCCGTAGGCATTTTAAATTTTTCAGGGATAACGGGAGGGGGGATTAAAGGGGGCAAGTTGCCTTTGGGAAGGGGGATGCCAGGACCCCCAAATCTGAATCCGAATTAAGGACTCCAATTTTTTTTCCTATTGCTCACAGCACACGATGCTGCCCCTAAGAGGATTAAAAAACTGGGGGTTTACATTATGCTGCTGGATGAACCCATATAAAAAATGTATCCCATAACAATTGTGTTCAGCTCTGAAAAAACTATCATAACTTACTGAAGTGGCCCCAAGGAAAAGTTTCAATACTGTCCATACCGCTCATTTCTTCTGGATTTTTGCGTTCCCCCCCAAGGGGAAATTGTGGTGGGCCATCTCCCGGGCATTATTTGAGCCAAGCCAATTCCTCCAGACTAAAAATTGGTTGGTCTTACAAACGTTTTTGGGGGCCGATGTTGAAACTACATGGTCCCCCCTTACTCAAACCACTAATCCCCCAGGGCAACTTCATCTTTTCCGGGTTATAACCTATTTCTGTTGCAAATTTACACCCCATCCCCCACCACCAAACCAGACTCATTCTGGATTCCCCCTATCTTGGCAGCACCACTACCATCACCTCCTCAGCCACGGGTTTCCTTTTTTGCCAGTTTCCCTTTAAAAGCCTTTTACATCCGAAAAATTAAATAATCTACTGCCCCAAAATGCCAGACCCTGAAAAAACCCCTAGGGCATTTTACCGTGGATACCAGATCAGAAGACATATTCGCCTTTGGAAAGACTATACCAGTTCCGCATCAAGGCTGGGGGGAACTTTTGCCTTCATCAAACACCCTAAAAGAAACACGTTGTGGACCGTCTTACTCATCTGGGGAGATTTCCATTTTTTCATTTTTGGGGACCAAGGAAACGTTTGGCTAATCCAGGAAAATCTTCAACTCTCAGAACCCAATTGACCGGGGGGGAGAATTTTATCAGGATGTCGATTATTCCGGGGACCTGGATTTGACATAAACCTAAAGCTCAACAAAACCTCTTTTCAACGGCGTTTGTTATAGGTTTACTTTTAAACCTACTTGGGACTTTGAAAAACTATTTCAAGCAGAATTCGTTTTTTCCCGGGGAAGTAACTTCCTCCATTGGGGCAAAGGGGGCACGACGATTCATCCCAACAATTAAAGAAGGTTTTTAAAGGGTACCCTGGCAAGAGCTCCCACAGGGCTCTTAGCTCGCCAGACACCAAACTCTACAATCAACCCAATGCAAGTTTTCCCCCGGTTATAAAAATACGACTCCAATCGAGAAACGGTTCGCAACTTTCCAGAACAACACTCTGGGGGACAAGGCCAACTCAGAAAATTGTTTTTACTGAAACCGTGCATATATGAGGCAGTGCCGTGCTAAAGCTCGTGACACAAAAGGAATCTTGCTACCAATGGACAGCAACAACCGCAATACCCCAAGCATATAATAAACTTCAACCTCAGTATCAAGTCTTTGAATATCAACCGAAAAGATTAAACCAAAAAAACACAACGCAACCTAGTCCTGCAATAAAAACCCATTCTGGACCTCAATTTACCAATTTTAAACCCATAGTCAGTGCAAAAAAGGCTATCCTCAAGTGCTTTCTTTAAAACCTCAAACTCCCCCTATCGTCCTATCCAAGGATTCCGCAAACCTATGTCTACTGTTTAATCAATGCTTCAGAGAACACATGTTGTTTTCTGAACCATTTTGACGTCAATCTTCAAATTAATAGCCACCAACTTCCTTTACTTGTAATACAGGTGCAGCCAGATCGTTCTAAACTTCTGACATTCCCCCGGGACTCAACTTTCTCCTGACACTTTCCATGCATTGAAGGGATGGAGACCAAACCCCGGTTGCTCAACTACCTGTCCCAATTGGATATCATGGACTCCTGCTAGACTACATCTCTCCTACTTACCCACTAATCTGTTTTGAAGATAATCTTCTCAAACGATAAATGTACATCAGATATAATTCTTCTGAAATGTATTTGGACTACAATACCCCAATTTCCATGAAGCTTAAAAGCTGTTTGCGCGCTTCACATTTTTATCCACATAAAGCAATCCCTCCTAACTTTTTGACACAAGTACCCCCTGAAGTTTGGGTCTAAAGGTCCTGGGTGTCAGCATCCTTCCAGTTACCTGTCATTCTTCTTGAAAGAGGGGCTACCCTGCCTCGTTTGCCTCGATATCCCTTTAAGATGAAAAAAGAACAATTTGGATTCAAAAATAAAAAAACTTCCCTGAAATGGGGTCCTTTTCCCTGCATTTCTCCTCAAATACACCTCTTTTTCCCTGTTCACAAGAAAAGTTACCCCGGGGAAACCCCTCCAAAATACCATTTGGTTCAGGTTTTAGGAGAGTTTTGCTGTTACGGATTATGAGAACCCTGTGGTTCCCAAAATTCAGTTCTTCTCAGCCAAATACCTTCTTCAGCTGCCTACTTCCAATCTTGTTTTCTGCAAATTCTTTTTAGTGTCCCACTACACAAGGCTAAAAACCCTTCTGCTTTCATTATGGGGGTACTCAGCCCACCGGGAGAGGAGCTTAAAGGGCACAAAACTCACCCAACCTTTGACTCAAGCCTTGCAGGACATGTATAATATTCTTTTGTGTCCCAACCTGATTTTAAAATTGTCAATCAAGCTTTTTTGAGGTCTTCTTCAACTTTTGGGAATCAATCAACTGAAAAAGCCACAGTCCAAAGCTCCAATGGTTCTAAGAAAAGTTGTATTTCCCGGACATTTTCTATCCAAAGGGGACCAAAAACCTTTCGTGATCGGGAAAAAAACTGTTGGGATCTTTTCTTCACCCAAACAATTAAAACAACTTTAAGGATTTTTTGGCCCCGACTTACTGCGTCAATGGATCCCGATGCCCCCCAGTTTATGAAAATTTTACACTATTCTTTCAAGGACATTATTTAACCCAAAGAATTCTACTTAGGCACAAGAGTGTTTTTAAAAACCCCCGGAAAAAAAAAAAAACTTATCCTCAAGCTCCCGGGTCTGGGGAAACTCGGACTTCTCAAGCCTTTCAACTTCCCCTATTTTTAAGACTATGGCCAAGCTTCGAAGTCCTGACACAAAAACATGGAGAGCGTAAAGAGACCTCTTGGATTCTATTTTTGCAAGTTAGATCCCGTTGCACCGGGCTGTCCCCTACTTGCCTCAAGCTATCATTGCTGCACAAATTTTTTGAAAAACTGAAGACATCATTTTTGGCCATTGGCAATGTTTTGGTCATCTGATCTACAAGGATCCTGAAACATTCGAGCAACCCCCATCCGCAAACGCCCCCATCTCCGAAAAAATGCCCATATTGATGCCTGAAAATGTCATTTGAAAAGATTTACTATTCTCAACCCAGCCCCCTGCTTCTCTTCAAGGGGGGGGATGAAAATGAAGATCATCTCCCCAGATGAAGACCAGACTGCCGGGATGAACCCCTCATGACTGTCTTGAACAAAGGAGGCTGCAACCTCCCATCTTTCCCACTTCTTTACATTAAGTTGGAAAACCGAAATATTTCGTCTTCACAGATTGGGTCCCCATATGCGGGCGACCAAGGAGATTCCATAAGGATTTGCTGTGGTTACCTTGCAAGAAACCGTGAAGGTTGCATCTTTACCCTTTGAGAATGCCACCCAAAAAGGGGAACTCTGGGGTGTAACGGGAAAGCTTGTAAAACTCGCCGAAGAGAAAAAAACCCTGAACAATACACCGACTCAGCCTATGACTTTGGCCTGAAATGGGCCCGCAAGGTTTCCCGACAGGTAGTGGGAAAGCCCATCAAGAATCGGAAGCCATTTAGACTCTGATGCATGCTCTCCAATTGCCAGCTCAAGTGGCCCTTTTTGAAGGGGCTAAAAGCCCATGGAAGAATAGAGACAGTGGGGAAATAGAAGGACCCCCAAAAGCAGATTGGCTCAAAAGGCCCCAGCTCTCTTCCCCGAATTCGGAGGAAGCAGGGGGGGGGCGTGTTGTGCTGACCGACAGAGAAAAAATAAAGAGAATGTGAGAAGAAATAAAGAGAATGTAGAAGAAAGAAAAAGAATGGAGAAGAAAGAAAGGAATGTGAGAAGAAAAAATGAGAAAGTAAAAAAAGAAGGGAGAATGTGGAAAAAAGGGGGGGGGGAAAAAAGAAAGGAAAAAAAAATAAAAAAGAAAAAAGGAAAAAAGAAGGTGAGAAGAAAGAAGAAAGGAAAAAATAGAGAGGAACAAGAAAAAGAAGAACCGGGGCAAAATGCATTGAATCAGGGTTAACCCGTTTAACAATCTCAAATAAATCGAACAAGCCCAAGGAAAGGAAAAATTGGGGAAAAATTGGGGCAGAGTACACCAAGATGGGATTCTAGAGGGAAAGACAATGACGTTTTCAAGGGGGATTAATCCAGCTGTAGTACAATGGGCCCCATGATAAACCCACAGAGGAACTACCAGATGATTTTTCAACAACAAATTAAACCTGCACCCCAAAACTTTATTTCCCACGGAAATACTATGCAGAAAGTTTTTGAAAATACAATACTTGTAACCCCGGGGGGACTGATGCCAACACCAAAGGGAAGCATTTGGCTAAACACTAATCCTCTCCAGGGATCCAGATTTAAAAACAAGGGAATTCCCAAGGTGGAAAAAAACAAGTATGTTCTAGTAGTGTGGAAATTTCTCAGGATGCCTGAAATTACCCAGTTATTAAAAATACTGCCAGAACACCTTTGGAAGAAAATATTATGAGTTGATATGCAGATTTGGGGGTCCCTGAGGTTATTGAATCTGACCCCGGACCCGCCCTTTACTACAGAAGTAACCAAAAAACTTTGGAAATGGGAAGTGACCTCGACCTGCACCACCCCTTTCCTCCTGAATTCAGCGGGAAAATGGAAAAAATGAACCCCATTCTGAAGAACAAAAAAATTTTGAAAGCTAAAATAAAAAAACTCTTCCCTGGCCCGAGATCCTACCCTTGCAATCTATTCTGTCAAAAATACCCCGACGCCCCTGGTCTCATTCCTCAGGAATGTATTCTCGCCCCACCCAGATTAAAATTTTCACACACGCAGTTGAGGGCAGGGAATGATAGCCTTGAAAATATGTTATAAATTGTTTAATGATTGAAAAACTAATGCATCTAGTTTCTCCTCCATTCCAGACTCGATCAAGCTACATCCTGGTGACTTTGTTTGGGTGCAGAAACACTCGAGATTTTCTGGAGCCCGATTTGGCCATACCAAGTACTCCTGATGCCCCCCAACCCCAATGAAACTTGAAGGAAGACACCCTGGGTGTATGTTCACACTGCAAGAAAGTGATGTGACCAATAATTTATATGAACTTTTCCCTTACCTTTCAAGTTTTCTAGTCTGGATGTGTGAAAAAATCAAAGGACAACCAAGGGGGGGGGGCCCGGAATGTTGTAGGGACCAGGTCAAAGGGATTGAATCATTACGCGCCAGATAACAATCAACAAAAGTATGAAATGGGAAAAAATTTCATCTATTAATCAATAGAAGTTAATAATTAACCCGAGAGCCTTTCAAGGTATAGCTGAACAAAAAGCGCCACCTCCATCATGAAAATCTCCAAAATCATTGGGGTTAGAGATTGTAAAAAATCCATTGATGCCCCTGCCCGGGGAGCTTGAGGTGGCACCTGGGAGCGTGGTCAAACCCCTTTCCTTACCATCAAAGGCCTGGGAGGAGGCTGGCGGTTGCTTGGTTTTTGCCCCCGGAGCAAGCCGACAGTGGTTCGTGGGGGTTTAAACCCCACACCGTCACCCCGCTGTCTATAACATGTTTAGTTTTGGGAAGAGCATAAATCTCATTCCCACTTAGGGGGGGGATTTGAACAGATTTTGAGTTTTTAGGGGGTCTGTCAGTTGGGAAAATTTTAAAGGAAAAAAAAATCCCAAAAATCGTTTCCATTAATTTTTATTAAGCCTGTAGTTTTTTAAACGCTTTTACTGCTTACATCCTTATCAAAATACAATATTCTCACACAGCTTTCCTTTGGGAAAGAGCAGTGTCTGTGAACCAAGAAAGTCCCAAGGGCTTCCTCCCCCCCCCCAGTGTACAGAGCGTTTGGAGTGTCTAAGCTAATGTTTATACTACCATGCAAAATTATAACTTGCTCTTAGCGACCACCAATTAACCCAAACATGAGGATAAAATAGTCAGTGAAAAAATTTTTTTGGAATGTAAAATTTTCGTGTTAAACTTTGATTTCAGTCCGAAACGGAAGCTGCGGGCCATGTTTCTCGAGCTTGGCTCGGGAGCAATAATAAAATATAATTCGGAGGAGGGATTTAATTGGATTTAAAGGGGTGGGAAAAAAGATAATTCCACCTGATTTAATATCTTGACAATTGCAGCATGAAGAAAAGATCACTATTTTAGCAAGTAATTTTGTTTCTATATGAAACGTGTCAATAGCATTTTCTACCTCTTTTTTTAGAAAGGCCCTAGGATATTGCTACTCTTTTTCTTGATGTTTTTCAAGGAAAATACACATATTTCTGAGGGTGGTGGCTCAACATGGTCAGCACCAAGCTTTTGCAATAGTAACATGTCAAGAACCAGAGTCCCCTTTATTCCCTATTTTACTTTGTACCCGGGGGGGGGGCCTGCATGTGGCCCAGGACGCTAAACCTGAAATAGTCCCCCCATAACAAGGCAAGCAGGGATATTTAGTTTGGCAGAGATTGCTTTGGGGCACAAACTAAGGAGACTGGTGGAGTTCTTTTGTAAACAGGAGATGGAGAGAAGGTTATAAAAGGCAATAGACAAGTGCAAATTTAAGGGGGAGGAGCCCGGTCAGAACTGGAAAATTACAATAAATCATATAAAGGGATGGTACAAAACAAACTGTCAAGGAAGAATGGGGGAGGTGCCCTTTAAGAAAAATCAGTGATTGGGCTTAAGAAAGGTGGTTGGCACACATTGTCTTTTTACGGCACTGAGGAAATGTATGTGCCTTAGAGAAGGATATCACTGATAGACCGTGGACTTGTCATTATACCTTTTTTATCTACAGTATTTCTATTGCTGGCTCAATAAAATCTGCATCAACAATTGTGGTGGCATTTTTTTCAAAAACATCTTTGCATGAAATCAAAATTTAATATGCTTGTCTAATGTGGATAAATAAAAATAAAATCTTCATACCATTTTAATATCATGACCATCTTAGACCAGTGACACAAGTGAAGCAATATTCACATGAAAATTCATATCAAGAATATTACTTCGGTTTTCAAAATCTATTTACATAATGCCAAAATTGTTTTCCTATATAAGTTATTTTAATTGTCTGTAAATTACACTATAAAGAATGCAGGAGTAAAATATTTTCATTTAAGTTTGCACAATATTATTTCTATAATTTATGTGAATGTTGTGCTTAACCTGTTATCGACTGTCCATAGACTATACATGTCTGTTGGTGGCAGTTAATCTTTGTACTAATGTTCTGGAACATCGGTGCAGAGATCACAGCTACACACTAATTTTACAACTAACCGAGTCTTGAGCCACTTGTTGGTGATAGCTGGTTCTCCCCTGAGAAGACAGGGAAGGTTTATTACTATTCCTGCCTTTTCAACCACTGTATATACAAACCAGCAGGAAGTCTACAGGTGCTGGCTGTCACATGAATGTTGAGGCTCAGAAGTAACAGATGCTGCTTGGTCTTATCAGACCCAGATCAGCTCTGAAGTTAGTAATGCGTTCCCATGTATTTACCCTGTAACTGGGTTACAGGGAAAGTCAGAAGAAAATAAAATTCTGTAAAAATGTCCCCAAAGGTCTTTTCTGGGGGGCACAGTATATATAATAAAATATTAAAAACATACACACAATTAAATATTATTTTAAAAAAAGCTCAAACAGCAACTTTTAGTCCTGCCCCTGATGACACTAAAATGTCAATGAAGGAAAAGTGACACAATTACACAGCTTACTTTAGTGCCACTTTTGCTGTTAATAAACTAATTAATTAAAAAAGAATTAGAATTTTTAAATATTTTCCCTTGTATAATGAAAAAATAAATCTAATGTAAAAATAAAAAAAACCATAAAAATAAAGCCTAATGTATCATGGGAGAAAGGGTGAAAAAATTAGTAGAATAACTGAATGTGACATACCTGCATGTACCACGGAAAAGAAAAAAAATGCCTGGTCAGGAAAAGGGGTAAATCACAAGGTCAGGAACTTGTTTAAGAAATGGTATGGTAAAGCAAATTGGTTAAGGTAAGTGATTGTGTATTATTTCAGGTCTATTTGCATGTATTTAGAGAGAGAATCAAATAGTCGTCATGTAAAATCTAAATTTAATTCGATTTTTTTATAGCAAATTGATTTAAGCCAATGCATTGCCCATAAGTTTAATGACAATAACAGTATCGGTCAGATAAAAACTGTAAACTCAGAATTCTAGATATCTGCAATATTTGTCTCCTTAGCAGAATGCTTACAGTGTATTTCTTATTTTGTTACAGGAAAAAAAAAGATCTCATCTCATGTCCATACACAGAGAATGAAGTATACCCACTATGACTAAGTAGCCTTGGACACCAATCAGTAGTAAATTGACAACCTATGCCTAGGGCCACTAAAGGGGAATGGGAATTAGTGCACTTTAGTGAATCTAGGGCTTGAAGTGGAAGAAAAATGATAGACATTAATTATCGGTCTAGTATGACTCTGTTGTGATTTATTGCCAGAGTCTTGATATCATTTACTTTCCCTGTGCTGCCCTGAAAGAATCATATAAGACTCAATAATATGTGTCTTTTCTGACATGGGAGTTCAGTGTTGGCTCTAATTGCGCAGGGAAAGTAGATTAATAGTGATATGGTAGAATGGCATCATTCAGTGCTATGATTGAAATCAATCTCCTTGTTCTGTTCAATAAATCACTTTAAATGTTCGCTTATGGATGCATGCTCAGTCATATCCATGATAGTCCCTTGGTAAGTTATGTGTTCTAGCACAAAATATCTATTTTTTATTATATGTACTGTATAATGTTAAAGCAATCCATATTCTCTGTATGTGAAAGTGAATGCAATTCATTCAACTTGGTTAAAGGCCATTAAATATTGAAAATAATAAAGAAAAACAGAGAATTAGGTTTATATAAATGGTTTCTACACCAGGCAGAGAATGTTTTGTTAATGGTGTAATGCAGCAAACTATACATTTATAAGAAAATAAATCAATTTTGTGCTATAAAACAAGTTTATTTATCTTACAAAAATATTAGGGCCTGTGGCATGTAGTTATGAGATACATAACATATGGCTCAGGGGTTGCTTTCAAAAGCTTAAATGATGGACAATTATTGGTTTTCTTTCCCGTATAAAGCTTTTGTGCAAACAACAGTTTGCTCTCTAGGTTTACATTTTCTTTTCATGGTTATGCAAGATGTTTACAATTATAAGCATTGCAAAGGCCCAGAAAATGGCCAGAAGTATATGGACTCCGAAATATCAAATGAATATGTGCCTTTCACATTTCAGAAACCTGTAGGCATAACTATGGAGTCATGCCTTCTATTTTCTGTTTCTCTTTTGGGAAAACTTTCCACTGGTTTTTGGAGCTTGACACAATAACTCACAGCAATTCACTAAGAGAGCTCAATCAATGATGTTGGATATTTTCAGTTGGGTTGCTTTGAAATGAGAGCACTGTCATGTTAAAAAAGAACCTATAATGGCACAAAGTTTGAAACATTATTGCTTTTATCTATATTGCTCTACATTATTACATTGTAGCACTAACATTCTCTAACATTGGAATTACAGGACAACTTGAGAGGAGTTGTCTCATAAAGATGGTCACTGCCTACATATACTATAAAGGTAAATAAATGACGAAAAGGTATACTCTCTGCTCAGAGCCCTCAACTGTGAACCAAAATGGAGAGTCAATCATTGCTCAGAATGGCATGAATGGCTACAGTGGATACTACAGCAAAATGTTTGACTTGCCATGGATTCCCCTAGAAAAATAAACTGTTTTCAGAGGTTTGGAGGTCTGATTAAACAACCTCTTATAGTGGTTGGGCCATGAAAATGTATCTGTACAATGGGAGACAAAAGTCTAATTGGTAGAGGTCCAATCACTGTCTATGAGACTGCTAAATATAGCCAACAACTGTTCTCGGCTATCTTAGGTAGTGTCATAGAGAGTGAATAGAGCAGCAGTGCACAATCCTGACTGAAATTCCAGTAAAATGGAGTTTTGGGACTCTATTTTCCAGACTTCACATGTCAAACATTTATCTGCTATCCTACGGAAAGGAAATACATTGAGGTTAATGGTAAAACCCTTCATAGATTCTTCTAGTTCTTGGCTAAAAATAGGTTTATATATTTACCGATAAGACTGCAATTTCTGAAAATATATTTTCACTATAGTAGAACTACACTGCTAAAGTTCTAAGACTTGTGGTAGGTTTATTTGTCAAATGTTAATGAAATCATTGAAATTCCAAACTAGTTTTAAAATCCAAAACCAAAACTCATTTGGTCAACTACGCCAGTATTTTAATTGCCACTTTTTTAAGTGACAGCTTTTTGAAGTGATGAAATATGACAGACTTATTGAACACTTACCACTGTCTTTGCTCCCATTTGATCACCTTTTTTCTTCCTTCACAGGTATATCCTGCTGTACCACAGGTGCCAGCAACTCATCCGAGTTGTTTATAATTCTTTGTCCTGTGTTCTATGGTATGTCCTGCTGTACGACAAGTGTCAGCAACTCATCCTAATAGTTGTTGGCTATCTTTCCATACTAAACCAAATCCAAACTTAGTGAAACTACATAAAGCCTAAAAGCAAAATAAATTAAATCTTCACCTTGAAATGTTCTTAAAAAGACATTCAATTTATTTTCATTATAAATATAGAGGTACAAAACCATTTCTTATGAAAAGCAAAAAAAAGCAAACATTTAAAAAAACCTAAGCTATGTTTACACTTTCGTTACAGACTCCATGTGGTGCCTCTATAAGGTTGGTGGGGACATCTACAACTCTGACCATTAGATGGCACCCATATGTACAGCTGTGCCTTAAGCTTAGGGGAGGAGAGCAAAGGAGGAACAAAAGCCAAGCACAGGGGGTGAATGATTTCAGCTGGTGCCTAAGAATAGTAAGAGGAAGGTACACAGAGCATAATGTGCATGGCCCATCGAAAGCCACTTCAGTTAGTTGGTGGAAGTTGATGCGGGGTTTGAGTCTACTGGGCAGCACTAAAAGACTACTTGTGGATGAAAAAGGAGACTCCCTTCCCAATAAGCCCTATTGTCAAAAGACACTGTCTAACTTTTTTCCCAGTTTGCTTGCCCTGTCATGTTGCATGTTCACAAGCGTTGAAGCCAGTAAAGTTTACTCAGCCTCAGTATTTTGATATTGTCTTTAACCCCTCATCTTTATACCTCCATGAGCAATTGTGCCAGATTTAATAGTGAGAACAGCACAACATGCAACACATCCCTTGTGGACTGCATTAAGGGGAGTCCCCGGAAAACAGGGGATCAGTCATACAAAAAAAATACATATTGAACAGACCCTTTTCCCTTTTTGTAAGTGAAAATCTGTGGCTTTAACAATCCTAAAAATAGTATAATAGTAGTAGTTCCTCAGTTAATAGTTCATCATAAACTTATTACTATAATTTGATATGTATCAGTGGTATTGTTCTGCTATATCTATGGTATCTGAGCCTTAATTATTGTAGGAACGTTATTTAGATATTTATTAGGATATATGGGTTCTTTTTTTCTTTCAAAAATATATGCTTGCTTTTTCTTCCTTTCAAAACATTTAATTATACTGTATATGGCATTCTCGGTCTCTTGTTTGCTAAATATGGACTGCGCTATTATACTATTTACAATAAGAAGCAAAAATTTTGTCTTTTTTTAAAGGGGGGTTTTTTGGGTAGTGTTGAGCGAAAGTTGGCTATCGACATCGGCGATAGGATGGGGCCCCATCGATAAGTTTTCATGTGAGCAGCGTTTATAGCGATGCCCATTAAATTTAAAGGGGGAGCAACAACACCTTCTTTTTTTTACACCAAAAACCGGGCTGGAAACTGGAATTAACAGCCACAACAGTCAAATGGATACCGCTACATCTTAGGCAAAAACCTTTAAAGGCTTAAAAGCCACATAAAAAAAAGCAAAAACACCTTTCACTATCCCTTCTTGTACCACAGCGCCCTTAAACCGCATCACCCACAAATTAAAAAGTCCCAGAAGGCAGTATATTTGAACCATCATTTTGCTTGACTGGACATTGAATATCCCTGTCCGGGAAAACGAGCATGAGCCCCAAAAATGCAGGGCCCCACTTTTAAAAAGTCGGAAAAAGGAGTTTTTCAACCCATTTTTTAGTTTCCTGACATTGACTATCCCTGCCGGGGGCCACAGCATGAGCCCCCAAACCGCATGACCCCAAAAAAAAAAGTCCCGGGAAAAAAAGGAGTCTTTCAACCCCATTTTAGTTGAAGGACATAACTATACTGTCCTGGACCGCGAGACCATTAAACCGTCTGCCCCCCAGTTTAAAAAAGTCCCGGGGAAAAGGAGTTTTTTAACCACCATTTTATTTTACTGGACATAACAAACTGTCCGGGACCGCGATAAACCTTAAACCTGTCTGCCCCCAAAATTTAAAAAAGTCCCGGAAAAGGATTTTTAAACCCCACCATTTTAGTTGAACTGGACATTACAAACCCCTGTCCTGGACCGCAGGCCCCTTAAACCTGTCTGCCCCCCAGTTTAAAAAAGTGCCGGAAAAAAGGATCTTTCAACCACCATTTTAGTTGAACTGGGACATTGAACTCCTGTCCGGGGCCCAGATGACATTAAACCTTTTCTGCCCCCCAGATTAAAAAGTGCCAAAAAAGGATTCTTTTTCAACCACATTTTATTGAACGGGGACTTGACTAAACGCCCGGGCCCGTAGACCAATAAACCTTCCCGGGGACCCCTTTTAGTTTAAAAAAAAGGCAGAAAAGGGGGTTTTAAACCCAAAATTTTTTTGCTGGCAATCCAGGGGGTGGAACTCCGCCCTTTCCCCATAAACATCAAGACCGGGTACGCTTTCCCTCCGTTGAGTGCGGACCAATTGGTTCACTTGGAAAAATTGGGGTTAACGCTCCTGTTTTCCCCCCAGGTGCCCTTTTTTTTTGGCAATTTTTTTTCTCATTTTATCAACTGCTGGAGGAAATTTTCTCTGTACTTTTTTCTCTGTCCTGTCCAACTCCATGTCCTCTTAATAACCCCATCTGTCAAGTTTTCCCCTTTCCCCTCCCTTGACAATTCAGAGGGAAATTTTTTTTTCAACTATTTTTTACATGCAATTTTTTTTTGTAGTTTAATTCTAGAAAAAAACATTTTTAAAATAGGAGGGAAACCCACCATTCTTTTTTTTTCTTTTTTTAATTGTATTAAAGGGTTTCTCAATACAGGGATTGTAGCTATGTTAAAGACTTGAAAAACAAGTCATTTTTTCAATATGTGTCCATTAAAATGTCCTCCTATTCCTGTTCTGACGCACATCACCCTTGAGCCACCTTTGGGGAATTGTGAAAAACAAATGCTGTTAGAAACACATTTTTTTTATAATAGGGCCTGTAAATATAGCTGCATTTCAAAACAAAATGCCCCCAAAAATTCAACATACCCTTAGCCACTTTGGACAATTGTGAAGAAAAAGTCTGTTAGAAACAACATTTTTTATAATAGACCGGGAGTAATTTCTGCATTTTCAAAGCAGCATGACCCAAAAAATTATAAAAATACTTCTCAGCCATGTTAAAAATTTTTTTGGGGGAAATGCCACTTAAAGCCACATTTTGTTCCAAAGGACCATGATTATTGCTGTACCAAACTACAGACCCCAAAAAAATTATAAATTGACTTCTTAGCCATATTTAAAAAAAGTGAGGGAAAGCCACTTAAAAGCCCATTTTTTGTTCCAAAGGACCATGTTATTTCTGTATCCAAACTACATGAACCCAAAAAATTTATAAAAATGACTTCTCAGCCACTATTAAAAATTGGAGGAGAAATGCCACTAAAAAGCCACATTTCTGTTCCAAAGGACATAATTTTAGCTGTATTCACAGCAACATGACCTCAAAAAAAAAATTTACAAAAGGAAAAAATTTTAAAGTAAAGTGAATAAATGGGAAAAACGGTGTTGTCATGAAACCTTGCCCGGGCTTTTACAGTCTCCTCACGCAAAACCAGCAAAAAGAACTGTTGGGAAAAAAGAAAAAAAATTGCAGTAAAAATGATCATTTTTTAAAAAAAAGTTTTCAAGGGCCATTTCTGTTTTGAAAAGGGAAAGTTTAAGTAGGGCCCAAAAATCGGTACCTCGGCAATTGGGGGGGCCCAAACATCATCATAACCCCTCCTGTTCATCTTGATGAAAGCAAACGATACATTATCTGTGGAAAGCCGGATGCGTTTGTCTTAATGACTCCTCCAGCTGTGCTTAAGGGCCGCTCAATTGACGCTGGCTCTGGGGAGTACAAAAACCCCCCATGGCGTGACGAGCCAGCTTGGGCCCCTTCGTCCATTTTTGGGGACCCAGAAATCTATTGGGTCCGGAACACATCCAAAAAAAATCGGTGTGAGACCAGAAAGTCGTGCACCATGATCTTAAACTACTCTGGTGTTGGATGTGTGCCCTGCTTGCATGCGTTGGGGAGGTGGTAAACAAAGATTGCCAGAGGTCACCCATTGGTTTTGCCACCTTGCCTGCGCCCGCTACGCCCTATTTGGCCTCTACTGCTGTCCCCCTCGCTGATGTTTTTTCCACCGTGACATTTGGGGAACGTGAAGCAACGCAACAGATGTCTCCTTGAAACAACCAGCAAGGTCTCTATTCCTGCATTTTACCCCTTTGGGGGGGTGGAAGGAAAGGCTGAGTTTTGTTTTGTACCGGGGACCAGGGGGTGGCCACCCGGTAAATGTTTTTCATTTTGATGGCCTTAATCGAGGATCTGTTGGAGGAAAAGGAGCATCCAAGCCCCCATTAGAGATGGAGCCTTGTTTCCCAAAACTCTGGTCGAGGGGGACAGCAAACTGATCTTCTTTATCTTCCCCTCCCCTCAAATTCACGCCAACCTCTTTCCAAGGCAGGGACATCGTAACATCGGTGTCTAGGGAAAAACCCTTTTCCCCC
>JAODAL010066882.1:0-17559 GCA_025379985.1 Phyllomedusa bahiana
CCTGACCTGGGATTCCATAAAATGTTTCACCCACCCTCGCCCATCCTTCAACCTATCATTAACCTCGGGCACCATTTTTTCCTCCTTAAAAACATGCTCCCAAATCACACCCATCATTAAGAAACCATCTCTTGACCCCTCCTCTCTGTCCAACTATCGCCCCACCTCACTGCTTCCATTTACCTCTAAACTCCTTGAACATCACCTCTATCTTCAACTGTCCTCTCATCTCTCCACCAACTCTCCTTGACCTGCGCAATCGGGATTCTGACCCCACCACTCTACCGAAACCGCCCTAACCAAAGTTACCAACGAACTAGTAACTGCCAAAGCCTCACGCCTCTACTCTGTGCTTCTCCTCTTAGACCTGTCCTCTGCTTTTGACACTGTCAACCATTCACTTCTGCTACACATCCTCTCCTCCTTCGGCATCACGGACTTAGCCCTTTCCTGGATCTCCTCGTACCTCACCGATCTCTTTCTCGCACCACCTCCTCCTCTCGCCCATTCTCCGTTGGTGTCCCCAGGGATCTGTCCTGGGCCAACTACTTATTTCTATCTACACTCTTGATCTGGGTCAGCTAATAGCATCACATGGTTTTCAGTACCACCTGTATACTGACGATACCCAACTCTACATCTCTGGCCCAGATGTTACCTCTCTACTCTCCCGGATTCCAGACTGTCTTTCGTCCATATCCTCCTTATTCTCCTCCCGCCATCTAAAACTAAATGCGAAGAAAACTGAATTTATCATCTTCCCACCATCCCACTCTATCCCTCCACCTGATCTCTCTATTACTGTCAATGGCTGCACTCGCTCACCGGCTCCGCAAGTCCGCTGTCTTGGGATAATCTTTGACTCCAATCTGTCCTTCTAACCACACATCCAAACCCTTATTTCTGCCTGCCACCTCCACCTGAAAAATATCTCCTGAATCTGCTCATTCCTTTACTTTGAAAGCACAAAAATGCTTGTCCATGCCCTCGTCATCTCACGCCTAGACTATTGCAACATCCTTCTCTGTGGCCTACCATTTACCACCCACGCTCCCCTCCAATAAATTCTTAACTCTGCTGCCTGTCTGATTCACCTCTCTCCTTGTTACTCCTCTGCCTCTCCTCTCTGCCAGTCCCTTCACTGGCTTACCATTGCCCAGCGAATCCACTTCAAGTTAGTAACCTTGACCTACAAGGCTCTCCATAACCTCTTCACTCCATACCTCTCTGCCTTAATCTCTAGATACCTCCCCTAACGCAATCTCTGCTCCTCACAGGACCTCCTTCTCTGCTCTCCTCTTATTAGCTCTTCACGTAACCGTCTCCAAGACTTCTCCCGTGCATCCCCCACACTCTGGAACTCATTGCCCCAACACATCAGACTCTCCCCCACTATGATTAGCCTCAAAGGTAACCTGAAAACCCATCTCTTCAGGATTGCCTATAACCAACTATAACCCTGTTGCACTACTTCACCCCACAAACATTTCTGCTCCTCACCTCCTGTGTCTTTCTTCCTTCCCTGTAGACTGTAAACCCTCACGGGCAGAGCCCTCTATCCTTGTGGACCAGTTGTTAGTTAGTTATTTTCACCTTGTACTTGTTTGACCTATGTTATATATATATACATATATATACACTCACCGGCCACTTTATTAGGTACACCTGTCCAACTGCTCGTTAACACTTAATTTCTAATCAGCCAATCACATGGTGGCAACTCAGTCCCATTAAGCATGTAGACATGGTCAAGACAATCTCCTGCATTTTCAAACCGAGAAATCAGTATGGGAAGAAAGGTGATTTGAGTGCCTTTGAAGTGGCATGGTTGTTGGTGCCAGAAGGGCTGGTCTGAGTATTTCAGAAACTGCTGATCTCCTGGGATTTTCACGCACAAACCATCTCTAGGGTTTACAGAAATGGTCCGAAAAAGAAAAAACATCCAGTGACGGCAGTCCTGTGGGCGGAAATGCCTTGTTGATGCCAGAGGTCAAAGGAGAATGGGCAGACGGTTCGAGCTGATAGAAAGGCAACAGTGACTCAAATAGCCACCCGTTACAACCAAGGTAGGCAGAAGAGCATCTCTGAACGCACAGTACGGCGAACTTTGAGGCAGAGGGGCTACAGCAGCAGAAGACCACCCCCGGGTGCCCACTCCTTTCAGCTAAGAACAGGAAACTGAGGCTCCAATTTGCCCAAGCTCATCGAAATTGAACGTAGAAGATTGGAAAAACGTTGCCTGTCTGATGAGTCTCGATTTTTTGCTGCGACATTCGGATGGTAGGGTCAGAATTTGGCGTCAACAACATGAAGCATGGTCCATCCTGCCTTGTATCAACGGTTCAGGCTGGTGGTGGTGGTGGGGAATATTTTTCTTGCACTCTTTGGGCCCCTTGGTACCAATTGAGCATCTTTTCAACACCTTGTTGAATCTATGCCACGAAGAATTGAGGCAGTTCTGAAGGGAAAAGGGGGTCCAAAACCCTTTACTAAACTTGGTGTACCTAATAAAGTGGCTGGTGAGTGTGTATATATATAATTATATAGATAAATATATTTTTATAAAAAACCTCTTAGGTTGTACAGCTTTCTGGAAACAAGGACGTTCTAAAAATAAATAATAATAATACTCGAGTTTGTCCTCCCTCTCGTCAGGTTAAAAATAGGCCCCCATTTTGGACTGGTAGCGAGGGTCCCAAGAGGTGGAGAGCAAGAAGTCATCCCCGGAGAGTGATTATTTGGCTGTCATTACGCAGCAAAATCAGCATGCAGCAGGCCATCTGCGCAAGTGACTCTGAGGGGCCTCCCTGCCTCCATCTCCACTGTATAAATGACACGGGAGTCTGGGGGTCATCAGCTTCATCTTCCTCCTCTCCCTCTACCTCCTCCCGCTGCTTCTGCTCTCAATCTCCTCTCCTAGTGGTGGAGCCTTGACTGCTTGAAATGGGATGTGTGCCACTAGGTGCTGTTGCTGCAGCAGGATGAACCACCACATCTGAGACACGTTTCTCCCAGGCCACTGAATGGTGACGCTGCTTATGTTGACGCAGGTCCGTGGTGCCAACATTAGGTTCCTGGCCACGCTTCACTTTCTGCCCACAGATTCTACATATACCTATGTTCACCTCCTCCTGTGTCTTGGAAAAAAACTGCCACACCACCAAGTGGGTGATTTTACCACCTACACTCCGCACTGACTGACTGCTACTGCCGCTGCCTCGGTAAGCCCCTGTGCTGCTACTTTCTGGGTCAGAAGGGACCTGCGACGTGGGTGGTCAACCATGTGGCTGTTAGGCTCCCGACCTTGCACTGCTGCCACCCTGCTGACTCCCAGCCACACTACCGACACGCAAGCTGCTGCCCTCTTCTCCCAATGATGATGATGATGAAGCCCTTGCTTCACCCGGCTCCCAAGTGCGATCAGCTACATCGTCATCGATTGCAATCCTCCTCAACGGTCTCGGTGTACAGAACCTGACCGCTCGCAACATAACCTCCCATGCCACTCTACACATCACTACTTACCAGCCTACTGCCAAGTAGCTGCTCATTGTCCTAAAATAGTTCGTCCTCGCTGTATTGTGGCGCAGAGCCCACAACACATAGTAGTTCTCTGGCTGAGGGAACTGAACGGGAGAGAGGCAGGTTGAGGACAGGTGAGGGAACCTGACCTGCTCCCGGGCCATGCCAACTAGTCTGAGGAACCCACCGACTCTTGACTGGGGTTGTCAGATGTCATCTGGGAGGAAGTGGATGACCTAGTCAACCATTCAGGAACCGTTGGCTTGGTGGTCAACACACGGCCGCTAGATGACACCGTAGCTCTGGCCTCGGGTGACCCCCCTACAGTGCTGTGACCTGTGCCTTCTCTAGGAACATTTGTGCCACTGCCCCTCCCATGTCTTCACACCTCTCTGTCTGACATACTGTTTGATCAAAAATGTACAATAAAACATACTGTATAATGTAGATGTGTGTATGTTTGGGAAAAAATTTATCTTTGCCACAGATAGCAATATTCCAACAGACTGAAATGGATGGATTTGAGATGTGTGTATGGGAAAAATACACATACTGGATTGACACAGAGTTCCGCACAACAAGTGAAAAAATTAACTCTTTGCAAAAGATAGCAATTTCCAAAAAGACTGAACTGGATGGATTTGAGATGGTGTATGGGAGAAATACACACACTGATTTCACACGGAGTTCCCCACAATAAGTGAAAAAATTAACTCTTTGCCACAGATAGCATATTCCAGCAGACTGAACTGGATGGATTGAGAAATACACTGGATTTCACACAGAGTTCCCCACAATAAGTGAAAAAATTAACTCTTTGCCACAGATAGCAAAGTATGACACACACCTGTGTATTTGAAGGTATTTCACCCCAGTAACTCTAAAATCAGAAGTATTTTGCACAGAGTGAAATGTAGTGCAGCTACTTAGAGATGTGTGTGCATAAGAGACACAGTGACAATGGCCGAATTTTATATGGCTGCCCTATTTATAGGGCTGTGACATCACAGAAGCTGGCTGGCTGCTGATTGGCTGCATGTCTGCACATGTCATTGAGGGCGTTCCTTTCTTTCTCCCATAGTTCTTTGCCCCATGTCACGCCAACATGCTCAACGGCCATTTTAAATTCGTTACCACGAATCGTCATGAACTTCGGCTTCATTCATAATCGAATTTCTCCTGAAATTGTAAACGAATTCCACTTCGTCAGATTCGATTCGCTCATCCCTATTAATGACCAGCACATTTTTTCAGTGTTTGCCTCCTTGTGTTTCAACAGTCGTAGCTTTTTATTTTTTCAATTACACAGTTGTATGAGGACTCGTTTTATTCGGGACAAGATGTGCTTTTTTGGGGAATAGTTTAAGTTCAATTTATAAATTATTTCAGTTTTTTTTTCAATTTTTTTTACACATTCACATCTCACACACTACAGGTTATTACAGTCATGTGGATACCTAATATGTGTACTTTGTGTGCGTTCTTTGTGTGTGTGTGTGTGTTGTGTGTGTGTGTGTGTGTGTGTGTGTGTGTGTGTGTGTGTGCGTGTGGGTTGTGTGTGTGTGTGTGTGTAATGTATGCACAATTATTTTTTTATTAAAAATATTTATTTTTATTTTATTATTTATTTATTTCTACATTTTTTTAGTTTTTTTAGTTTTTTTTTTTTTGGAAATCCCATGAAGGGATAACTGTGTTACATTTTTTTTTACACTTAGTGATTTATCAGCATATACACATATGCAAATACACTATAATCTACAACAGATAGACACAGGCGGCGATCAGGGCAGCACACAGTCTGCCCTGATCACTGGCTTCTTACACAGACAACCCTGAGGCCACACCAAGTCCCCAGGGCAACTGTTCAACCATTCCCTGGGCTCTGTCAGGTCACCAGGTGTCCCGATCACCCAACAGAGCAGGGGAAAGCCCTTTGATTGTGCTGCAGTCACTGACTGCAGCAATCAAAGGGTTAAGTGCTGGGGAGTGGAGTGTTCCTAGACAGGAATGGACACGGGTCGCACATCTTGGTGATGGTTATACACACTGGTCACAACATCTTATTTTCGAATTTTATATTAATATCATATATATGCAGATCCCCTTGAGGAACCGTGATTTTATACAGGGAAACTCGTCGGGTGCTTATAGTGCAGGGGCTACTAGGGTAAGCCAACTAAGGTGGGAACACCCTTTTTAGGGCAATTTTCCAATGTACAGGAGGCAGGAGGATATAGGGTATAATACAGTAAGTTTGATTTTTGGGCTTTAGTACGAAGTCGGAACTATTTGGATTAAAAAGACATCAAGCATACGTGAGTACATATACTTTTTTGTAATTGAAAGTTGGTTTGTCCTTTTTACAAATAATTATACCTCATCATCTCTGATTTTGCACTTTAAATGTCTGCATTGATCAAGTAAATTTGTTTATGAACTTTATCACTCACTTTGTAAGTCCTGATAGTTGAGTGTTTTAAAAGTAGTTAATAAATTTTGTATTTTTTAACCCTTTACTAGTCAGTGATGGGGTTTAAAAAAATTGGGTTTAAAAAAACAAAAATTGTTCAATCATGATTTGCATTTTGACACGGGCAGCAAATCAGGGAGCACACGTGCCCGTCACTGGCTTCTTACAAAGACGGGCCCGGGACCAACGCTAGTCCCCGGCTTACTGTGCAGACTTTCCCCCCCCCCCCCCGGGCTTGTGGGGTCAAGGGGGGTTTTGACCCCGACAGAGCAGGGGAAACCCCTTGTTTGCACCAGTCACTGACTGCAGCATAAAAGGGGTTAAAGTGCTGGGGAACGGAGGTTTCCCCTGCTCCCCAGCGTTAGGGCTAAACGGGAAGGGGGGCCTAAAGTTTTAATTTATTATTTATTTTAAAAGGCCCCATTGATTCCAGGGCCTGCCTTCGAGGGGGTTACAAATTTACAAAATAAAAACGAGTACAGTGAAAAGGGGATAAGAAAATTTGGGCACGAAAAGAGGGAGAGAGGCCCCTACCCCGAGGGCTTACAATCTATACAACCCCATAAAAGGGTTGCTGGGGCCCCGGTGATCCCTATGTCTGCAGACAAACGACCTAAAAATCCCTGCCAAAAAAGACAGGGGGGGCTTTGTTAAGGAGTTAAAAATTTTTAAAAAAAGGTTCTTTCCCATGGAATTTGACTCCTACAAACTGTTTTTTATTTAGGGGAACTAGAAAATTTAAATTTTTTCCAGTTACATATTTTTGAACCTTTTTCTCCCAAAATTAAACCTTGGAAAAGTCCAAAATACAACAGTAACATTTTTTCTCCATGCATTTAGAAGTTTCCTTAGTGTCTCATTAAACCCCCTTTCTGCCATGAGTATGAGTATGCACTGCAGGGGAAGGGGCTATGGAGCGACTACCCCTGGTCTGTTCCATAAGTTAAATTACACTGACAGCGGGGTATGAAAATTTTGGGCCCACAAATTCATGGCGGTGCATCTAAAAGAATGAAGAACGGGGCTTTTTTTCTGCAAACATACGGGGGGACATTTTTGAAAAGGCTGCGGCAGATATCAGGGGGCGGGGCGCACTAGAACCGAGTGAAGCAAAGTATTTTCAGCTCACTAGGCATTTTCTTGGGGCCTTACAGCTGGAACAGCTAGAATGTGCCTATTTTGACCTCATTCTACACTAAGTTAGACCATGAATTTGGTGGTTACCACCAAATTTCATACATGTCGCCACGCTTTAAAATTTTTTATAAAGTAAACCCCCTTTCACAAATGCAATACATTGATGCCTCCACATTTTATATATTTTTTATATATGCCTTTTAGCAGTGCCAATAAAAAAAATCATCCTGCTCGTAATTTTAACTGTAAAACCCAGAAATTTTTTTTTGGTGTGAACCGACTCTTTTACCCAACTTCTACTCATTTTAAGTACAACTTGGGCAAAGTCCCGCCCCCGGGCCCCGCATCCGGCCCGCCGCTCGTGGGAAATGCGGCCGCGGCGTACCATCCCCCAGGTCTGCAAAATAGTAGCACTGACGGCCCGCCGGGGCCCGGGGTTTATTGCTGAGGGGCCCCACCCCCGGGCCCCGTCAGCGCTACTTTTAAAAGGTAATTGGGAAAGCGACCCCGTGAATTTCCGTTCCCCCGCGCCACCCCTCTCCTGGGGAAACACAGAGTAATAACTCTGTGCGGGGCCCAGGAGCGGGACGGAGGAGCGTCCCGGTGCGGGCGGCTTTAGTCACCCACGCCCCCCCAACCCCCGGGAAGCTCCCGGATAGAAACGAGCGCCCTCCCCCCGGGGAAAGCGGGTAAGTCAAGGGAGTATTACTGTTTTTTTACTTTGGTTTTTAAAACTATATACCTGCCTTTTGGGAACCCCTTTATCTTATGCCTCCCTGGGAAACCCCCTAGCTATAGGGCCTTTGTTTGTGGGAAGCCCCTATCTATATCCCCTCCCTTTGGGGGAAGCCCTATCTATTGCCTGCCTTTTGGAAAGCCCTTCTATAGCCTGCCTGGGGAAAACCCCTGTCTAAAATACCTCCTGGGGAAGCCCTATCTATATACCTGCTTGGGGGAAAGGGCCCCATCTATTTTTACCTGCTTGTGGGAAGCACTATAAACCCCCTTGGGGGAACCCCAGTCACGAGTGGTCCCGCAGCCCCTCCCCCCGGGGTGCGGGCCCACTCGTGCGGCCACCCCCCGGGGGGTTCCCGGGGCCCCTGCCGGTCCCGGGGGGCCGGGTCCCGGCTCCCCCGCTTCCCTTTTCCCCGGCCCCTCCCGCGTCCTCCCTTTTCCCGGGCCGGCCGGAGTGCGAAATGCCCCGCCCCTTTGGGCCCGGCGTGCGGGCCGGCTCTCCGGGTTTTAAAAGGGGCAGTATGCCCATTTTTGGGTTAAGGTGCGGGGTTGACCCTTTTTTAACCCCCCTTCCCTTTCCCGGGTTTCACCTTTCCCGGGATCTTTAGTGGGGTTACGGGCCTTCAGAAAAGTTTTCTGCCTTGAATCCTGTCAAACCTTTTGAAAGAACCGTCTTCGCTCTGTGTCTTGACCACGAACCATTGCCCCCTGCCCTGCCCTCTTTTTTTTCCCCAACTTCGCCTACTTCTAAACGATTTTGTACCACCCCACTCCCCGGGGGGTTTGCCACCGGCAAGCAAGTCACGCCAGGGGGAGGGCCCCGGGTAGTTCTCCCCCCGCACCCAAGTCCACCCTTTCTTTGTGGGGGGCTCTGGTAAAAACCCGGGGTTTCTACTTAGATTCCGTCCCCTTTTAAGGTTTTTACCCCAATCGTTTTGCGGTGGCCAGCGGATCCATTTCCTAATTCATTACAGTAAGACCCGGCCATGGATCCCGCCAAGGTCCCTTTTTCCCCCGGGTAAACCCCGGATCTCCCCGGCAAATAGTGGCTCAGCGTCACATCAACTAGCGAAAACAAGCCCAAGCGGGTTAAACCCATTTGGGCCGCCATGATGCAGCAGCTCGGGAAAACCAACAGCCGCCGATTCCTCCTCCTGGGCGAAAAACCCTCCCCCCAGCCCCCCGGGGACTTCTCGGTTACCTTACCATTTCCCCGACAAGTTTGAGGGGGCTCCAAACTGGGGGCGGGGGATTTTTTTCCAGTCTCGATGCACGTTGAGTTGATGGCTGGCCCAATTCCCACTAAAAACTTCCCTAAGGGGGCCTTCGTGGTCGGTCTGCTGCCCGGGAAGGTCTAGCTTGGGCCACCCCTTTTCTGGGCCCCGGGGCGCCCGGGGTGACGACGGACCCTACAGGCTTTCCCTCCAGATTTTCCCGAAAGGGTTTTTAAAGACCCGGGGCACGGGCATCCTCTAAAGGGGGGCCCGCTCTACTGAACCCTTGCCAGGGTGACTCCTCGGTCGGCGACAAACGCAGTTCTTTTTTCGGACCCGGGGAATCAGAGTTTTCCCCGGGAAAAGACGCCGCACTATGTCCCACTTTAAAAAAAGGTTTGCCCGGGGCAAAAGTTAAAGGACGCCCTACCGGCTGGGAGAGACCCTTTCCTCCCCTAACGAGCTATCCACCTATTACTCGGATCGATGTTCGCTTCGCCGAGCGAAAGAGGAATTTCCCCGGAAACGTGTTTCTCGCCCGACCACGCCGCCCTGCCTCCCCGGCCCCGGGTTTCCAAAGACCACAGCGTCACTTCCGATCCCTACCAGTGAAAAAAACCCCTTGCAGGGCCGGGCAAATCGGGTCCGAACGGGAGCGGGTCCCCCCGTCGGGCAGAAAAATTGTGCCTTTACTGTCCCAAACCCCGGATCATTTTCGAAAGGGTTTTGCCCGTTTCCCGCCCTCAGCGACGGGGAAAACCCCCGCACCAAAGGTTTTGTCGGAGGGGTCCCTAGGGGGAACACTTCCTCTCCACCCCTTTTTTGGAGGTTGAGGTCTCGTCGGGTGCCGGATTTCATTTTTTTGGGTCCCCGGGCCTTTCGGGATCGGGATCCCCCGGGGGGAAACTTTATTCCGCTCCCCGGGGTGTCCCAGTATCCCCTTTCCCCGGTGACCCTCTGGAGAACCCCCTTTGGGTAAATTTTTTCCCCCCCCCCCTTTTTGGGGAGTGGCGACTTCTTAGTGGGCCTTTCGGCACGAAACCCAAACCCTTTGTCCCCCCCGGGGTTGGGGGTTTTTAAACACAAGGAAAAAGATCACCTTCAAATTTCCCCCCTCGTCGTCCCCAGCGACCCTTTGGGTCTTGGGTGGTTTCAGCTCCCCCCCAAACCCTAAAACTGGGGGGAACCGGGAGGTTCTACCTGGGGCCCCCAACTGCCAAAATTTGCTGTCCCCTCAGTTCCGGGGGCCCATTCCGGGCCTTTCCCCCTTTCCATCAGTTTTCCCGGGGCCCTGCCAGGTCTTCCCACAGAAAAACCGGGATTTACGCGGACGTTTTTTCCCGGGGGAAACGGGCCAAAATCCCTTCCCCCCTCATCGCCCCCCCTATGACTGTCCCATTGCCCTTTCCTTTTCCGGGGGCCAGTCCTCCTGGGGCCCGAGTTTCCCCGTTGTCCAGACCAAGACTCGGCCATGCCCGGACTATACCCGTGGGAACCTGCAAAAGGGTTTTATTCGAAAGCCCCTCACACCCGTGGAGCCGGTTTTTCTTCGTACAAAAAGAAGGATGTTTTTCTCGTCCTTGCATCGCCCTTCCGGGGTCTAAAACCAGAAAAACCGTAAAAAAAAGTACCCGTTCCCATAATTACGGAACCCCTTTGACCGTCAAAAGGGGACCCAAAGGTTTTTTTTCCCCAAAATTTGGGACCTGCGCGGGGCAAATAATCTAATCAGAATCCGTGGGGGAGATGAGTGGAAGACTGCTTCAATCCCCCGGGGACCCCAAATTTTGGTATCTGGTAATGCTTTCGGGCTGTGAAAATTGCCCCCCCGTCTTTTCAAGATTTCTTTAAACCAAATTTTCCAGGGCCCTGCTCTACAACCTTTTGGTTCATCTTTTCCCTGGACGACATCCTGGTTTTCTCCCCTGCCCTCCGGAACCCACCCTATCACAGGTACCCCTTTGTCCTGAAACGCCTTCGCAGCAACCCCTTTTGCCAAATTAGAGAAGTGTGTGGTTTCCCCCCAAAACCCGTCTGGGCCTTTTTCCCCGGTTACATCCTTCCCCCGACCCAGGTCCCACAAAAAGGAAACCCCTTTAAACTTTTCCCGCTATCCTGGGAATGGCCACGAAAACCCTTTGGGCTTCGAGCCATTCAAAATTTTTTGGGGGTTTGCAAATTATTATCGACATTTTTACCTCAAATTTTCTACTTCTGGGGGGTCCTATTGGGGGCCCTTTACCCGGGAAAAAAGGGTAATCCCAAATGGGCCACCGGCGGCCGAAAGAGCCTTCCCAGATTTGAAATCGGGGCCTTTTCTTCCGCACCTATTTTGTCACGCCCCGGACCCCGAGAAGCCTTTTCCTCCCGGAGGTGGGTGCCTCTTTGTGGGGGGCCGGAGCTATCCCCTTAAATCAAAAGGGGGCCCCAAAGGGAAAAATACCCCCCGCGGCTTCTTTTCTAAGACCCCTTTTCGTCGGCGGAGAGGAAAATATGCTATTGGGGACCGAGAAAATTAAATCGCAAAAAGATTCCCTGGGGAAAAGTGGCGGTCTTCTAGAGGGAAACTCGTATCCTTTCAGGGTATTTTCGGGTCACAAAAATCTTCAGTATCTCCCCTCGGGCCCCGGCCTCAAACCCCGGGAAGCAGGTGGTCTCTTTTTTTTTCTAGATTTTGGAACTTCCCCCCCCCGGAATCCCCATTTTCAACCCCAAAGCTGAAAAGGAACTCAAAGTTCCCCTTTTCTTTCGACAAAAAACTTACCTTTTAAATGGGGGGGAGGGGGGCCCCCACCCCAAAACATTATACCTCCGGAACCCCCTGTCCCAGAGAAAACCCGTCCTCCTTCGGGAGATACCCCCGGCAAAACCTACGTCGGCCAAAAACTTTTTTCCGGGGAAGAGGAATCCTAAATTGGGGGCCAAAGTGGGGTTGGTGGAATTGGGGGCCCCAATCGTTCCCCAAAAGAAACCTCTGGGTTTTAAAAAGGGTTGCGGTTTGGGGGTGGGGGGAAAAATAATAAAGGAATTTCCCTGGATGCCTGGCCAAATTGTGCCCGGAAAAAAGGGGGCCCCGCCCCGCCCCCCCCCCCGGGGTGCTGCGACCCCTGCCCAAAAACCCCCTTTCTCCATGGTCCCATTTGGGGTTTGGTTTCATACCGACCTTCCAAACCCCCCCTTTTGGGGAACCCCCCGGGTCTGGGGCATTAAAAAGGGGAAAGGGGGTTTTTAAGATGCACACTTCGTCCCCCTGCCCGGGTTACCTTCCGCACCCCGTCCCTTTCCCCCCTGTTCTTTAGTCACAACCTTCCCCCTTGCACGGGGCCCCGCCCCCCGCCATCGTCTCTGATCGTGGGGTGCAGTTCGTTCCAAAATTCTGGCGCGCACTTTCTCCCGATTTTCAGGTGAAGTTGACTTTTCTTCATCCTACCCTCCCAATCTAACGGCAGGTAAAAGAGGGCAATCAAAATTTTGGGGAGTTACTTACTCATTTTGGGTTTCTGCTCGCCAGGAAAGTTGGGCCAACCTCCTTTCACTGGGCCGAATTCTTTATACAACTCACTGGATTTTCCGGGGGTTTTGGGCGCTCTCCCCTTTTTTTTTGTATTTTTGGGCGGCAACCCCGCCCCCCCCCCTCCCTCTGCCCTCCTCCTCCGAGGTGCCCTCTGTAAAGGGCCTTTGGGCCACGAATTAAACTGGCATCTGGGGGCAGGCCGTCAGTCCCTGCAGCGTGCTGCTGGGGCCCTATGAAGGCCCCCCGGGGGGACAGAAAGAGGGCCGCTCCAATCTTTTCTCCCGGGGACCCAAAATTTGGCTGTCCGCCAAATATGTCAGGTTTTAAAATCCCCCCTCTTCAAGTGGGGCCAAAAGCTTCCTGGGCCCTTTGAAATCCTGAGAACCCTATTAATCCCTAAACATATAAGCTCCAATTTTCCCCCCCCCATTTCGGATCCCTAATTTCTTTTCACGTAAACCCTTTCCCGAAAAACCTGTTTGTGGTTTAACCGCTTTTCCAAAAATTGTCCCCCCCTCTCCTTTAGGTCGTAGCCTCCCCAAAATAAATTTTCGGTTTAAAGAGATCTTGGCTATGAGGCGGTTAAAGGTAAAAGGCAAAATTTTTTGGTTTTTATTGGGAAGGGGGTTTGGTCCAGAGGAGAGATCAGGGGAACCTGAGGGAAAAATCCTGGGACCGGGTCCTTTGCGGGTTTCCCCCAAACCAGAAAGGGGAGGAGGCCTGGGGGGGGGGGGTACTGTCACGAGTGGTCCCGCAGCCCCCCCCCCCGGGCTGGGGGGCGCACTGTGGGGCCCCCCGCGCCGGGGCGGGGCCCCCGCCCCCGGCCGGCGGGGGGTCCCCGGGTTCCCGTGTACCTCCCCCCGCGTCCCCCGCCTCCCGTTCTCCTGGCCCCCGGGCCGGGAGGGGGCATGCCCCCCGGCCCCTTTGGGCGGCGCGGGGCCCGGGTCCCCCCCCGGATTTTTTAAAGGGGGAGTAACGCCCTTTTTTGGTTAAAGGCTGCAGGTGACCCCATTTAACCCCCCTTTCCCTTCCGGGGACCTTTGCCGGGGTCTTTAGTGCGTTTTCTGCCCTTTAGAGAAACCTTTTTCTTCCTTGTTTCCCTTCTAAACCCCTGTACCGAAAACCCTCCCCCCCGTTGTGTCTTGACCCCCGAACCATTGGGGCCCCCGCCCCGGGCCTTTTTGTGTCCCCCCAAATTCGCCTACGGGCTCACGGGTTTTGTACCCCGCACTGCCTTTGGGGCCACCCCCAAGCAAGTCACGCCAGTGGGGCGACCCCGGGAGTTTTTCCGCCGTAGCAAATCCATCCCGCTTTGCGGGCGGGCTTGGTGGGAAAAAAAAGGGTTTTACTTGATTCCGCCCCTGGGTACGGCTTACCCAAACCCTCGGGTTGCGGTGGTCCCGGGGGGATCCATACCTGCATTCATTAAAACCCTATCTAAAAATACCTGCCTGTTGGGGAAACCCTATCTAAACCTGCCTGTGGGGAAAAACCCTGTCCAAAATACTTGCCTGTGGATAGCCCTGGGCTTTTTATTTCTTCCTTTTGGAATACCCTGTCTATATACCTCCTGGGGATAGCCCCGTCTAAATACATGCCTTTTTGGAAAGGCCCCTTTCTATATACCTGCCTGTGGGGAAAGCCCTGTTTTTATACCTGCCTGTGGGAAGCCCCACCTGCTTTTGGGAAGACCTTTAAATAGCTATTAAAACCTGCCCGTGTGGAGCTTTAACTATTTACCCCGCCTGTATGGAGCCCCAAATACGATAACCTTCCTGTTTGGAGCCCAAAAAATACCGCCTGAGGGGGGCATATCTATCTATAAACCTGCTTGAGGGGGGCCCGTACCTATCTATATTCCCGCCCGTGGGAAGCCTATCTTTATGCCTGCCTGTGGAAAAACCCTATTTCTATATGCCTGCCTGTGGGAAAACCCTAAACTATATAAACCCGCTGTGGGAAACAGCTTTTATACCTGCCTGTGGGAAACCCTAACTATATAAACCGCCTGTGGGAAACCCCATCTATAAAACCTGCCTGTGGAAAACCCCTTTCCCAAATACTTGCCTGTGGATTTGCCCTTTCTTTATACCTGCCATGGAAAACCCCGTCAAAAAAACCGCCAGTGGATAGCCCTGATATATACCCTTTCCTGTGGGAAAACCCCCGTCTTTTACCTGCCCGTGGAAAGCCCTTTCCTGTTGCGGGCCCCAACTAGCTATAAAAACCTGCCTTTTTGGAGCATGAAAATAGACTACCTGCCCGTGTGGACCCTTTAAAATATATTCCTGCCTGAATTTGGGGCCCCAAATAGCAAAAAACCTGCCTTTTGGAGCCCTTAAAAATACCTTTCCCGAGGGGGGGCTATATCTATCTATTAAAACCTGGGTTGAGGGGAAAAAAAATATATCTACTATAAAACCCGCTTTTAGGGGGGGCTGTACCTTTCCCATATTCCGGCCGAGGGGAACTTTTACCCATTATATTTGGGTGAGGGGACTGTACCCATCTATATTCATGCCTGTTTGGGGGGCTGTTAAACCTTTTCTTTATTTTCCCTTCCTTGGGGGGGGCGTACCTATCTATATTCCTTTCCCCGAAAGGGGGGGCTGAAACCCATCTATTTACCCTTCGCCCCCCGGGGGGAGCTGTATCTAAAAACCTGCCTGTGGGGTGCTGTATCTATCTATATACCTGCCTGTGGGGAGCTGTATCTATATACCTAACTGACTGAGGGGAGCTGTATATACCTGACTGACTGAGAGGAGCTGTATATAACTGCCAGACTGAGGGGACATACATCTACATACCTACCGTACTGAGGAGAACTGTATATACCTGCCTTACTGTGTACCCTGAGTAAGGCAGGTATATAGATACATCCCCCAGTAAGTTTCCACAAAAATAATCACCCAAAAAACGATTTTTCCCCCCGTTCATTCTATGTTTTCATTAGTCCGGCCCTCCAAAAGCATCACACTTTTTCATGCGGCCCGATGGGAAAATTAATTGCCCACCCCTGTTATAGTATCTGGTAGGTCTTCAGGTCTTCTGATCATTGTCCTCCAGTGTAAGATACTCTGCATACAATGTGCTTGAGGGTGGTTAAAGATGTGCCATGATGAGGTATAATTTTGGCAAGGATAAAGGCATGGCCTGGTGTGATACCATGTGCTTGGGCAGGGCTCACTGCCACGCTTAGCCTAGCGCCAATAATGCTGTTAAGATGGCCTTACCTTTATCATCCATCTTCTCCTATCAGATTAGGTAGAGAGATGTAAAGATAGAAGCAACCAATATGGAAGACCTCTGCGGAACATTTACACCTACTATTTTTTATTTTGCCGTTTTCCACTGTAGTTTGAGCTTCTAAAGGAGCCCTAATAATAAGGGAAAACAGCCCCCTGACATAATGTTAGTCACTTAGATGTTAGATATTGCGTCTGTTCATTATATAGCACAACTCATTTAGTGCAATGTAGGCATGAAAGGAAGGACAGGAGACCGTATCTTGTATGTTTACAGTACAAGGCTCTAAATATGTTTAAATAACTAAAAATGTAAAATAAAAAATCCTTCTCTTCCATGCTTTTATTATCAAGAGCTTCATATATGACATGTTTGAATATCACATTAGCTTCTTATACTCTTATTACAATCTGACCATATTGTACAAATATGATACTTCAACCTCACCCAAATAATAAGTTGTTTCTACTCTATGTCTTTTTCAGGCCTAACTTATCTGCTTCAAATAACATACTCAAGGCCTCATTAAACGTGCAAATTTTTCTTTTACTTTTATCTGCAAACGTATGCTATATGCATCACAGACTATACAGTCCACATACCGCTTTTTAATCGTCATAAACAACGTGAATAAAGTCAATATTAGCTGCATTCATTTCAGCTTCACATCACTGTAAGATGAACTCCAGCATCAGAGCTGACTAGAGAAGCGTCCATACTCTACGCTGCCAAGCAGCTTCTGCGATGAAGCTTTTTATTCTGAGGGTCCTTAAGGGCATTTTTGCTGGTTTTGGGGTCAGGCTACTTTAAAATTGATGCCTGGGGTGCCAATAGGGCAGTTTGCCTGTCAGGGGCCCTAAGCAAGAAGGGGCCCAGTGATATGTTAAAAATAGGAAGTAGTAATGGGGAGGCGCCCCATTTGATTTAGCTGCATGTGGCCATGAAACGGTTAATAGATGACTGCTGGCAGCCCTGACTCTCACCGCACCCACTGTAAGTAGGGTCTGGCCAGCTGAACCTCTGAGTTCCCCTTTAGGATGTTCTTGCTGCCACCACATATATGACAAGTTGTTGGTCCCTGGTGCAAAAAGTGATAGGGGGCTCCTGCCAGTTACCATGTGCCATTTCCAATACTGGTGTCTTCTTTTGTGTCAAAGGGGCCCCGTAGCAGCTACTCCGTTGTACCTGCTGTGGCTACGCCGTCCTCATGTTTTCGGTTAGCCATTGAATGTAATGAATAATTTTAGCCTGTGAATTTTTTTCTGTGACTCTTGTAGCCTAATTGTCTTTACTAAGATGGACCACGTATCCAGTTTACTGTTGTGGATGTTAATTCCAGCTTCACCTCACCTGTTTGGGTGTTAAAATGAACCTGGTGTTCCTCTCCCATAGACTTTAATGGGAATCAGAGATTAATCGCAATCGAGGATCAAAAATAGGCGAGATGATTCCCTCTTTTACCGAAGCAGATTATTGGCCGAATAGCTACTCACTACCTCAGTATGGAGAAAGCTAATTATCTCTAAAAAGATTACAGATAAGCCATTGTTTTCAGTCCTCATAGCACAAGTAACCTGTGTTTACTGATGAGATAACATCTCATGTACTTGTCAGTGTTAATGGCCAGATTTTTCCAAAGACACTATAGATGGGTAATTATGCTTTGAACCACTCACACCTGAGGAACGAGTGTAAAAAAATTCCCTTGTTATGAA
>JAODAL010066883.1:0-17559 GCA_025379985.1 Phyllomedusa bahiana
CAGCATTCCCCAACCCCTAAATCACTGGCGCGCATTTCCCCCAACCTAAATCACTGGGAGCGCATTCCCCCCCTCTCAATCACTGGCAGCAGTTTCACCCACCTCCCAAAAACACTGGGCAGCAGCATTCCCCCCTCTCTAAATCACTGGAGCAGATTTTCCCCCCTCTAAATAAATGGCAAAAAGAAATTTTCCCTCTCAATCACTGGGGCAGGGATTCCCCACCTCTCAATCAAAGGAGCGCATTCCTCACCCTCTCAATCACTGGCCGGCAGCATTTCCCACCCCCTAAAAACTGGCAGGGAGCAAACCCCACCTTCAATCACTGGCAGCAGCCTTTTTTTCACCTCTAAATAAACCCGGGAAAAAGCATTCCACCCTCTCAATCCCCTGGCAGGGGCATTTTCACCTTCTTTAAAAAAATGGAATTTTAGCAGCATTTCCCCCCTCTCAATCACATCAGTAGCATTCCCCACCTCTCTTTTAAATGTCAAAAATTTAAATTTTTCCCAACCTCTCAATCATGTCAGCAAACATTTTCCACCCTCAATCAAATATCGCTTTAATTTTCCCCCCCTTCAACACTGTCAGTAGCATTCCCTTTAAACCCCTTTAATGACTTTCCAGCAGCAAATTCCCCAAATTTTCAATTACTGGCAGAAACATTCCCCACCTTTTAAAACCTGGCAGCAGCATTCCCTACCTCTCAATCCCCGGCAGCCATTTTCCCACTTTAATGGAAGGGAGCTTTTTCCTCACCCCTCAATTTAATCCAGGGAGATTTCTCAACCCCTAAAAAAAACTGGGAAGCCAAACATTCCCCCCTCTTCAATTTTGGGGAAAAGGGGAAATTTTTCACCCCTAAATAAATGGAAGCGCATTCCCCCCCTTTTCAATTTACTATCAGTAGAAATTTCCCCACCCCTTTAATCACTGGGAGCCCGCTTTTCCCCCAACCCCTTTAATCACTGTCAGCATAATTTCCCCCCCTCCAATCAAAATGTCAGCATAATTTTCCCCAAACCCCTCAATTTTACTGTCAGTAGCATTCTCTAACCTCTCAATGGGGCTACCAGCAGAAATTTCCCCCCCTTTCAAACCTCCCGGCAGCAGTATTCCCCACCCCTAAAATACTGCCCGCAAACATTCCCCCCCCCTCTTATCAATGGCAGCAGCAAATTTCCCCACTTCTCAATTTTTCTGGCCCCGAGGGGATTCCCCCACCTCTAAATCACTGCCAGCGATTCCCCCCCCCTCTAAATCACTGAACCAAAAAGCATTCCCCCCCTCTAAAAATCCCCTGGGGGCGCATTCCTCAAATTCAATCAATGGGCCCGCATCTTTTCCCCCCTTTTTCAATCACTGGCGCAGAAATTCCCCCCCCCTCAATCACTGGCAAAAGGGATTCCCCAAACCCCTTAAATCACCCCGACAAAAAAAGGGATTCCCCCCCTCTAAATCCCCTGGCAGCAGGGATTCCCCACCTCCAATCACGGGGAGCAGATTTTCCCCAAAACCCCCCAAACACTGGCAGCAATTTTCCCCCCCCCCCCCTCTAAATCACTGACAACAGAAATTTCCCCCCCTCTAAATCACTTCAGTAGCATTCCTACCTCTCAATCACTGGGAGCAGCAATTCTCCCCTCTCAATCACTGCAGCAATTCCTCACCCTTTAATCCTGGGGAGCAGCTTCCTCACCTCTCAAACTGGCGCAGCTTTTTCCCCCCCCCTCCTCATACAGCGCATTCCCCCCCTCTCTCATGGCGCAGCATTTTTCCTCTAAATAACTGGGAAACAGCTTCCCCCTCTCCAATCCTTCATGCATTCCCCATCTTTCACTTCAGCATAATTTCCCACCTTCAATCCTGTTAGCAGCTTTTTCCCCCCCCTCAAACACTATCAGCTTAATTCCCCACCCCTCAATCCGTCAGTAATTCCTAACCTCTCAATGACTACCAGCAGCATTCCCCACTTTTCAATTACTGGCAGCACTCCCTTACTTGTTTGCCGCTGCCAGCGGCATTCATCTACATCTTTGCTACTGATGTCAGCATTCTGTCATCTATCCCCACTAGAAGCAGCATTCTCCCCACCTCTCTGTGAGTAACAGCAGTATTCCTCTATTTCTTCCCAACTGGCTGAAGCATTTCCTTATTTGTTCCCCATGTCTTGAGCATTCTCTCCACCTCTCGTCCTTCCTAGCCATTCTCCATGGGAAGCAACAATGAATCCCTTAAAACTCCCCACCCACCTTACTAGCTGCAGCATCCCCCTTCTTAGCCGTAAACAAGAGAGTCAAGGGGCCTTATGATACTTTCACACATGGAAATTTGATCCAGTATTTTAATACAGCTTTTGATTCTAAAACTATGTACGGTAAGTAAATTAAACATATAAAATTAAAATATAATTCCCTTTATTGACCACTCCTTGCTTTGGCTTCAAAACCACATCAAAAACCTGCATCCAAAAGGCATTTGTGAAAGTATGCCAAGTTATATACAGAATATATATATATATATATATATATATATATATATATATATATATATAGTAAATTCAGACCAAGAAAGTCACTCTGACTCTTGTCCATTTTCCTGTAACCTCTAAGAATGATACATTTGTTGGCGAGAGTCATCAGTAAAGCAAATTAAGCAAATGAACAGACTGCCATGTGTAATAAATCTGTGACCTTGAGCAAGCTGGAATTCAACAGTGTGTCAGGCCAGACCTGAGACTGGACAAGGACAAGGCAATACATTCATCACTTTACAAGCAATTCATTGAGACTGTGAGCAGACAATTTTTCTTGATGTTATTTTCAGATTGATGTATGAAGAGATATTTCCCTGTGCCAAGCACAGTTCATACATAATTTTATATTGCCACTCTTTAAATCTCAGCAGTGATAGAACCTTTCACAGCTGACAGGGTATGCAAACAGCAGTGAGCAAGCAGTAAAGAAAAGCCTTGGCCCTCTTTCATGTAAAAAGGAAAAAAAGCGTAAAAACTGTTGAAACCTGGAGAAATTGTAAGCGTTATCTTCAATCATCCTTCTCAAAGAAAAAAATATGTAAAGAACAACTGTCAGTTTTATTTGAATCTCTGCAAAGAGGGAAGATTAAGATTTACTGGTATGTGTTTGCTTTATTCAGATGAGCATGGAAATCTAAATTACTGTGTGAGAACTGAGTTGACATATGCATGGTTCCCTCTATCTCACTCCTTATACAATAGCTGCTGCCTGGAATCATAACTCCCAGCCACACAAATCTAGCAGAATGAAACAGTCTTTGATGTAAATTCAGCTGGTAAAACTCTAATTCTTGCTGAGTAAATTACTCCTTCTTCAAAAAAAGATGAAAAATGACAGTTACAAAGGGAACATTCTTACTGAATGGAAGCGGTTGGTCAATGGGCAGCTCAGGCTCGTAAAACCTTGCAAACATAGGCGCATTACATTATATCTCACTTTTTATGTACAGGGAGCTGTAAAAAGAATTATACCATCGATCATTTAAACCACGTGCTTAATTTTGTGTAGGTCGCATGGACTTCACAAGACCTTGGAAGGTGTCCTGTGGTATTTGGCATTAAAATGTTAACAGAAGATTCAGGGTTGGAATTTAAATTTTTAATAACAGGTTCCATAGTTGGCTGATAAACATATGCATATGTGGCATTGGTAGTGTGGCATGCAGTGGAACATAATTCTTCCCTTAATAAGCAAATGTATAATTACAATATGCCAAATATATAACAATGAAATGTAAATTCAAATACAAAAAGCAAAAAACAAAAATGATAAAAAGCAGTAAAGGAAAAAAAAAACATTTACATTTAATGATAAAATGATTTTTTCATATTTTTATGTTTCCCCCTTTTCTTCTGTAGTTATGTCAGACCATCAGGCTAAGTTCATGCCATGAGTTGTTCCAGAATTTTCTGCTATGGCTCTTCATTTTTACAGCTCATCCCCATCCTCTATACAAACTCCTCATAGTGTCACTGTGTTTCCTAAATATATTTGTACCACAGACTTTGCATGCTGCATATAATATCTCCACATCTGAAAATAAGCAGAACAAACTATATCCTCTGAATCTATCTATCTATCTATCTATCTATCTATCTATCTATCTATCTATCTATCTTCTGTCTCATTTCTATGATCTTTCCCATGATCACATGTAACCCACCCAAGACAACATCCCTGCCATCAAGGGAACGGTACAGGACACAAAAGGGAGTGAACATAGTAAATCACCACATCATCATCTCAATTATTCTTCGTTTTCAGAAGTGCTGTTGTTTAAAAAAGCAATGTTGGAAGGGGAAAGGACCTAAGGGGAACCCAACAAAATTCCATCCACGAAGACCTATAGTTAACTTCATGTTCAGACTTGTTTTCTAAACACCCTTTTTCAGATTGAGATCTTGGGAATTTATCTGTCTAGTCACACCCTAAAATTGTTTATGTTCCGCGTGCAATTTCCTAAAGCCCCCCTGCCGATATTCCTCATACATTCCCTAAATTTTCCCTTGCTGGGGGGTTCCCCTAATCAAAGATGTTTAAGAGCTTTTCTGAGCCAAGAGAAAATAAATACTAGGCCCAGTGTGGGAATCCCCAGAGTCTGAGGGAGGTAAAATATACAGCAACCTTCAAAGCTGAGTGCAAACCTAAACCTTGTGTGGAACAAAATACACATATATTTGGACAAGGATACTAGACTTTTGGCATTTGTTATAGTTGTATACCAGGCAAATTCTAGTTAAAAAGCGGTTCCTTCTACTTATTATCTAAAAAGGGCAAACCTGAGAAATTTCAGACTGAACAGATTAACGGGGTTTCTCCAGAACTACTTTTATTTTTTTATGGGCCAAAACTGTAATATTAAACTTTGTGAATCATACTTATTAAAAATTAGAAATTTAGTAGTAATTTTTCACGTTTCTTAAAATTAAAAAAATGTTTCCCCCTTAAAGTTTCAAAAAAGTGGGTTTTAGGGCCTGCATGTTTTTACCCAAAAAGTACTCTATTAAGAAAGTACCCCTTAAAAATATTTTAAAAAAAGTGGCTTTGAGGGGCCTGCATGTTGGATACCCCCATAAGTAGCTCTATCTAAGAAACTGTACCCCTTAAAGTATTCAAAACAGTGTTTAGGAAGTTTGTTAACCCATTAGGTTATTCACAGAAATTAAAGAAAAGTGGAGATGAAATTTTAAAATTTCCCTTTTTTTGCTGATTTTCATTTTTTATCCATTATTCACTGGAGCACAGTTGATGATAACAGGTAAATGCAATATTAATACCCCCGATTATTCCGTTTTAGAGATATCCAATATATGGCCCTGGTGCGCTGTTTGGCTCAACCACAAGCCTCAGAATAGGAGATGCACCTACTGGACTTTGGGGTCTCATTTTCATTGCAGTTTTCTTTAGGCACCATTACAGATTTACAGACACTGTAAGGTGCTAAAACTTAAACACTTAAAAACTTAAACACCAGTAAAAAGACTTCATACTAGAAACTACACCCTTTAAGGAATAAATTCAGGGGTGAAGTGAGTATATTAACCTCACAGGTGTTTCACAAATTTTTTAGCATTAGGCTGTGAAAAAAAAAAAGATTTTTAGTTGAAAATGTTTAATTTTTACTTGGAATCCTGGAAAAAAGTTAGTTTTTCTAGTATTGGACCATGAAAATGGAGGTGGGGGTGTAGGGACGTAGGTCTGCCATTGTTTTTTGGGTTTCATTTTTATATCGTTTGCTGTGTGGTATAAATGACATGATAACCTTTACTATGCAGGTCGGAACAATTACAATGATAGAAATTTTATATAGTTTTTTTTAATGTTTTATTTATTTTTACACAATAGAAATGCATTTGTAAAAAGTGGCGTTTTTATGTCATCATAGTCTGACAGTCTTTTCTATTTTTCTGTATATGGAGCTGATTAAGTGCTTGCCTTTTTGTGGGCTGTGTAGTCATTTTTATTGGTACATTATGGGGTTCATATGATGTTTTGATCGCTTTTTACCAAGGTTCTTGGGAGGTGGGATAAACAAAATACAGCAATCCTGGTGGCCTTTTTTATTTTTAATAGCACTCACCGTGCAGTATAAGTGATGTTAGTTTTATTCCGTGGGTCATTACGATTATGAGCAAAACCAAGGCAAGAAGCCAGCTCTTCCGATTAGGAAGTAGATGCAAGCAGGATTCATGATTAAAAACATTCCAAAACTTTATTCTTCCTTTAAAAAAAAAAATACATCCAAGTAAGTAACGGAGTTCCCTGCTGACGTGTGCTGCCACCAAACTAAAAATTTTTTATGGCAATACCCAATTTACAGAGTTTTTTTTATATTTTACATTTTTTCCCACTTTGTGCTGCGGGATGAACGAAACGCAATTTTTACTGTTTTTGGAGGTTTACAGCATTCGCTTTGGGGTTTAAATAATGGACAATTTATGGGATAGGCATGTGCCTAACAATACCAAATACGATTTTGGGGGAAAAGGGAGGGCAGTTTTATTTTTTTTGTGTAGGGGGTTTTTTTTTTAATTTTACATATTATTTGCCCCCTTTGGGGATTTGTACAACATGATCTTAGTACTTTACAATGCATACATATTTCAATACTTTTAAACGTAAAACCTTTTAAAAAAAATAAATTTAAGTGCAGGGGGCCCAATTTGGGGGGTTACGGGGGAAAAAGGGGACAGTTGCTGAGAATAAGGGGAAAGGGGGGGGGGAAAAATGGAAAAAGAACAATTTTATGGGTAAACCAAAAAGAAAAAAAAAAAGAAAATTTATAGGCCCCCCTAACTTATTTTTCGGGAAAAGGGTTAAAAGGTGCACAATGGAAATTGAACCTGAATGTACGGGCAAGCATCCAATAAAAATTGCAGTTGGCAAAGCGGAGAGGGAATGTGAGGTTTGTTTTATGGTAGATGTCAGATCATTGACAGAACAGGGCTTTTGGTACTAACAAATTTTGGTACAGGTTTTTTCAAAGTAATATACGGGACCACGACACTCCTTTTTGGGGGTTACTTTTCCTTTTGCGTCCCGGGGCTTTCTTTTTCCTATTAAAAGGACTATGAAAACCCGGGCATCCCATACATCTGATGTTGACAATCCGTAGGTTTTGTCTCTTTTTAAGGGGGCCAAGGGGGCTCTATCTTTTTGGTTTCACATCCCCCAGTTTAACAAACTCAATGCCTGTATGCTCTCAAATTTTCATCATGAAGAATAACTTTTTTTGTATTTTTTGGGGCAGTATTCTTTTTGGGGATCAAACTTCATCTCCTAGCCTTTAGTCCCTATAAGTATTAATAAGCTCTGGGCACCCATGACGCTGTCATCTGTTAACAGGTCTTCCTTCCTTCCACCAATTAAAAGTTCTTAGCACTGCATTTTCGGGAAACCCAATACCTGCTACTTTGAAGATGCTGTGACCAAGTCATCTAGCCAGCATAATTTGTCTGCTACTAAAGTAGTTTAGATCCTTAAGCCTTCTTCCTACAATAGATTCCAGATAGAAATCGCCAGGAATTTTCACTTTACATGCAGCTAATTAAGCCTTATCAGCATCCTGTCCAGGCTCTGACTGGCCCATCAGGGATCTCTGCTCCGTTATTCAGCCTTAGGCCTTCAGCCTACCAGGCATCAGCCGCCAGTGCTGACGTAGGCTAGTGCTGATGAATTTGGCCTGCTGCTCGCCGGTTCGGGGAACAGGAGAGAGGTGAGTTTTTTTGTTTTCTTTCAGTAATGAGGCCTTATCTACCATCTACCTGAGGCTGACCTATGTACAACCTACCTAACTGGGGCCTTCCTTTAACCTACCTACTTGAGGACCAAATGCCTACTTGAGGCTTGCCTACCTACCACCTACATGGGGCCCACCTATCACCTACATACCTGGGACCCACCTAGCTACCTGGGGCCAACATACCACTAACCTAACTAGGGTCTATCTATTAACCTAACTGGGGCCTACTTATTTACCTGAGGGATGTCTACCTACTTAACTTGGGCCTACCTGCCACCTGCCTACCAACCTAACTGAGGCTTACCCACTGCCTACCTACCTACCTACTTGGGATCTACCTATCTACCTAACTGGGGCCTACCAGCCTACCCTGGACCTATCTATCAACCTGCTTAGGGCCGGCCTACCTCCCTAGGGCATACCAACTTATCCAATAGAAATCTGCCTTCCTAAATTGGGTCTACCTAGCCAGGCCCGGACTGGCCACAGGGCAAACCGGGCATTTGCCCGGTGGGCCGCTGGGGTCCGGGTTTCAGGACCGGCTCGGATCGCCCGCCGAGGGGACCAGTGTTTCCCCCCCGGCGGGCCTCGAGTCCCGGCGCCGGTCTGTGGCGAACACAGGGGCCGCAATGGTCGCATCAGCGACCGGACCCCTGTACTAGGGGGCCGATAGGCCCCCTTAGCCACACGGTGCACGGCCGGGTCACTGACCCAGCCATGCAGCCATCACGGCTGCCGCCTGCACCGAGCGGTGCGAGCGGCGGCCGAGGCTGAACATCTGGGATCTACTGATCCCCTCTGTCAGCTCCCAGGAGCCCGCGGGGCTGGCGCGCGATGTGATGACGTCATCACGCGCCCGTCCGCTTTCCGGGCAAAGGGGCGGGGCCGGCGGCCCTTCCGGGTTAAAAATAGAAACAAGATTTTCAGGTAATATAGTTTTTCCCTTATTTTTTTTAAAAACTACTCCCCCCGGGCAAACCTTTAACCTTTCCTACTATATCCCCACCCGGCTACCTGCCTAGCAAATATACTACCCCTGTAAACCTGCCTACTAAACCCGAGTCCCCCCTGCTACCTGCCTACTATATCCGGGCCCTGGCTACCTGTAACCTGCCTATCTATATACCACCCGGGATACCGCCTACTAAATCCCAACCCCTGTATACCTCCCTAGTAAAACCCACCCGGGGCCCAAACCTGCCTGGGCTATTTACCAGCCCTGTAACCTCCCTAGCTATATCCCAGCCCTGAAAAACCGTATACCTGCCCTGCCCTACCGTAACCTCCCCTTTAATCTAGCTATATACCTGCCCTTCTACCTTTTAATACCCCCCTTCTCGCTGAAATACCTCCCTTCTAACGTAAACCTGCCCTGTTTTACTATATACCGCCCGGTCAGGGGCGTAATACCTGCCCTGTCTTTTTAATGCCTCCCTGTCACCCAAAAGGTGGGCCCTTTGTCAATATATGGCCCTTTCCCCCTGCCTACATACGGGCCCTTTCCTGCCTAAATACGGGCCCTAATGCCTACATCTGCCCTACTGCCTACATACGGGCCCTAGCGGGGCTAATTACGTCGGGCCCTACCGGGTAATTACGGGCCCTTTTTGTCCTACCGGGCCCTAATTCCCTTGGGGCCCCCACCTTTTCTATTTACTGGGGCAGCCCAAACTACCTGGTTTGATTACTGGGGGCAACCCTAGCTACCGGGGCTATTCCCGGGGGGAAAGCCCTCAATCGGGCTATTTAACGGGGGGCAGCCCTAGCTACCGGGCCTGGGTTACGGGGGAAAATTACAGGGGTGGGCCCCGGGCCCTACCTTACCAAATTAAGGGAAAGGAACCCTTATTTACCCTAACTAATGGGGCAAACCTATTTACATCCACAAATCTGACATTTTTTAATTTTCAAATTTTTTAGGGCCCAACAAAGCTTTTTGGGGGAAAATTGATGGGAAAAGTGCGGGAAAAGAGAGGGCCCAAAGTGAAAATTTGGGGTAAATTCAAACAGAGACTTTTTGGGGGCCATGGGAATAAGAAAATTGCTTTTCGGGTAACCGGACAAGAAAGAAAAAAGGGGGGAAAACGACTCACGGGGATGACGCCCTTGGGGGTTTTTGGGCCAAAGGGAGACAAAAAGGAAAGGGGAAAAACTCCCCATCAGGGGGAGGGGATTTCTCCTGTGAGCCCCTGCTGTCGGGGGGTTAAGTTTACTTCTGTGGAGTCATTTGCTGTATTCATTTTATGGTGACCTAAACTACATGCTGATTAGTTTTGACGTTTTTTTATCGAAAAAAGTTGAAATGGGCGGTTTTTTTTGGGGATCAAATTTTTTCCCCGATAATGGGGGATAAAATTAAAAGGTTTTAAAATCTAAAACATTTTAAAAAGGGGGAACCCGCGCCTTTTTCGGCGCGTTATTCCCAAAATTTTTGGGGCGGGCCCCAAATAAAGAAAAAAGGAATGGGAGCAGGTGAGATGGTGGTGCGACGTCTAAACGGGTTTTGTGTAGGTTCAAAGGGGCGGGAAAAATCACTCCCCTGGGTTTTTTACATAAAAAAGCGTTTCCTGTTTCACCCTCAGGGTCTCTCAGGGGCCCAAAGGGGGAATGGCCCTCGCCCTGCCTTGGCCAAACAGTTTCAGCGAAATTAGTAAAATTTTGCACAAGAAACCTTTTACTTTTAATTTGTGACCCTTTCCAATTTATTTTGTTTAGAGTTTTTTGAAAAATTTTTTTTGGGTTAGCAGAAAATTTTTTAAACACATCTACCGCTGAAAATTTCACGGGGGTTGGGAGCGGGGGGGCCCCCGGGGGGGGTTCGCGGAAAAACAGACAAGCTCTATTTATAAAAAAACACTGGATAAATTTCACCAAGACTTATGAAACATTGTAGGGGAAATTTTTTTAAATTTTTAAACCAGTTTTCTATTGAAAAATTTTCCGGGATTTTTGGGCACCTAATTTAAATTTTGGGGATACACGGGCAACTAGTAACTGCAGGCCTTTGTTAGCTGAAAAACCCCTCCCAACTTTTTTAATTTTTTTGAAATCCCTTTCAGATAGGTGTTCATTTTCATTTTACCCTTACACCGGGTTGACTTTGATATAACCACCTTGGCAGTTAAATTACAATACAGCAATCTTTAGTCACACAGTTTCTTTGTTGCCAAACAATCCCCGTTATCTTAGGGAAAAAAATCACAGTTACGTGTTTTTTTTGATTTTTTCCCCGCACCCCAGAAATTTTTTCATTGACGCAGCATCCACTAAATTTTAAAAACAGCAATTCTATTTCACCACAAAAAATTGAAAGGTGAAAAAAAATTACCGAAAAATTATACCAAAACATAACAGTTACGTTTTTTTTGACTTTTGCCCCCCAGAAATTGTTCTTGACGAGAAAACCACTTTAAATCTTAAAAAAGAAATTTCTAAAATTCACCACGGTGAATTGAAAGGGCAAAAAATACTTTTTTATTATCCCAAAACAAAACCCTTTTAGGGTTTTTTTTTGGGATTTTTTGCGCCCCCCAGCATTTTTTCATTGCCCCAGCATCTACTTTAAAATCTTAAAACAGCAATTCTATATTCCCCACGGGTTTTAATTAAAAGGGTTGAAAAAATATCTTTTTTTTTAAACCCAAAAACATAAAATTTTACTTTTTTTTGATTTTTTGCGCACCCAGCATTGTTCATTGACGCACTTTCTACGTAAATCTTAAAACAGCAATTCTAAAAATTCACCACGGGTGTTTTAAAAAGGGTGAAAAAAAAATACCGTTTATTATATTAAACAAAAAATTTTTACTTTTTTTTTGGACTTTTGCACACCCACATTGGGTTCTTGACCAGCATCTACTAAATTTTAAAAAAACAGAAAATTCATTTTAAAAACCACGGGTAAATTTAAAAAGGGGTGAAAAAAAATACCGTGTTTTTATACAAAACATAACAGATACAGACATAACAGACTTTTTTTTTCCCGGGCACTTTTTAATCGGGGGGTCAACGGTTTAATTGGGCATACGCCGGGCCAGGACAGGGATAGACAATTTCCAGTGAAAAAAAAAAAGGTGGTTTTAAAGAAAATCCCTTTTTGCGGGACTTTTTAAATCTGGGGGGGCCATGCAGGTTTTTTGGGGGCATCCCGCGTTCCAGACAGGGTATTCAAAGTCCAAATTTAAGTAACATGATGGGTTTAAATCATACTGCCTTCTGGGACTTTTTTAAATTTTGGGGGGTGCAAGGTTTTAAGGGGGCAGGGTGTGGGACAAACAGGAAGTGAATGGCCCTTTACTTTTTTTTTGTGACTTTTTTTAACCTAAAATGTGTTCCTAAATTTATCTTAAAAACAATTTTTTCCATAGGCAAACTTTAAAATCTATCATTTCTCTAACATTTTAAAAACCCAAAACGTAACTTTTAAATTTTAAATTTTAACCTTACCTCTATAAACACTATTTAAAAACCGATCCTATCCCCCATCATTTTAACCCCTTTTTTTCTCTGGGAAATAGGGAATAACTCCCTTCTAAAAATCCTGGTGGGAAAACCCCCCCCCATTAACAGGAGACCTTATATCTTATACAAAAGCTATAGCTTCAGGGAAGGGGATCCCCAAACCCCAAATACTTGGGGGTCGGTTTCCCCAATCTCCCTAACACAGAAAAAAATAAGCCCCCCCTTGTGCACCGTCTGCAGCAGGACAATTTTTACAGAGGGGAAGATCACAATTTTAAAAATCATGCCTGACCTCGCCACATGTTTTCCCCCTAAAACCGGCTTTTTAACAAGGGTTTGAGGGCCTTAAAAAATATTTGGGGTAAATTTTGAAAGGGGGGACATGCCGGGAGAAGTCATCAAAGGGAAATCCCGGGACTGTATTTAGAAGAAAAGGAAAAAAAAAATGACTCAGGAGAGAAGAGAACGGGCCCATCAGAAAAAGATTTTTCCCTGATTTCCCTTAATTCAGGGGGTTTGTTTACCTTTCTTATTGGGTCATTTCTTTTTTTCCTTGGGATGTGAAAAAGTGACTGAACGCTTTTTCTACAAAAATCAAACTCTAATTTTCATATTTTAGGGTTTTTTTCACACTTGTAAAGTGGCGGGGAAAACTTTTCTCTGACTGTAAAAATAATTCACACCTGCCCCGACACTTGATTAGGGGTTTCACTTTTTCTTTCTTGTTGTTTTAAAACAAACAAATGATAGGTGTGGAACCCAAGGGGAAAACTTGGGGGCGGGTATTTTTTTTTGGTCTGATGGGATTTAAGGGGGTATGGGTGGGGGTCATGGGGACCGCTCAAAACCCTGTGTCTACTATGAAAAGGTTTTTTAAAATTAAAATTTGTGAATAGAAAAGAAATTTAAAACTTTATGTTGGACAGTCCCAAATGCGTTTCTTACTTGGGATTTTGTCTGAATTTAAAAAAGTTTTTTTTTTATACCCTTTTTTATTTGTTTAAATGGGACACATTTTTGTCCCCAAGGTCTAAAACATAACGTTAAAATTTTTTTATTTACAGTAAATTTGGGGATGGGGGGTCTCCAAGATCCCTCCCTTATGGGGCCCCCGGGGGGCCCTTTCCCGACAACCCGATCCTTTTATCAAAATAATTTCCATGCAGAATCTACATAGGAAAAACACAAAATATCTAAAGTCACTTATTTTTTTTTCCCCTTTTAAAACAAGGGAATTTTGGGTAAAATGTATGTTTTATTCCCGCACCCATATGGGGAAATTTCCAAATTTTTTAAAATATTGTCCCTATTTTCCCCCTTCAAACCCCATCAACTTTCCAAAAAATTTAAATGCTGACTTCAATGAAAACAAACTGGGCCACAAAATTTTAAAAAAAGTCCATGCTAAGATTTTTTTTGTTGCCCAATAAACAAAAATTCGTCTCCCCTTACAATTTTATACAGTTTCCCTGAGAAAATGAAAGGGGGAAACCCCGACTGAACCTGACAATCTTACATCTAGAAAGTTTTCAACAAAGAGTATTAATGGTTTGAAAAATTTAAAAGGGAAATTTGGGCCCATAAAAAAAAAATGGAGCCCAATATTAAAAAAAACACTGTTTTTTTTAATAGTACACAATATAAACAATGCAAGTTTTTGGGTCACAAAAGGCCCTTTTTTAAGGGAGGGGATAATTTTAAAACCAGGGTAAGGGGAACCAGAATTTGTTACAAAAGGGTTTCATATAGTTTTTTAAAAAATTAAAAAAGGTTGAAAGGGAAACCGGGCTATCAAAATTTAACCAAGGGGGGGGAAAAAGTGGTAATGAAATAAAGGCCCAACCCTTACCACAGTTATCTACAGGAGTCCTCCTCCCTGGACAATGTGTGCATAAACCTAACCCAAAAAAAAAGGGAACAGCCAACCACCCACTGCTATAGCTGTTCCAAAAAAAGCCACCCCAAACCAAACTGGGGATGCACACAAGCCCCCTAAATGCAATGGGTAACATAGCGTCACTGAAACCCCAATTTAGGTGTTTTTCCCCCCCCCCAGACAAAGTCCTCGGGGGCAGGTCCCGCAGCAGGTAAACTGGCTTTAAAACCCCCCTAGGCAGAAACAAACGACGGCCTGGGTCACTCTGCCCCAAAGCGCATAAATTTTGAAAGGAAATTAAATTTTAAAAAGTAATCATAAATCAGCAAGTGCTTAAATAATTATAATGTCCTTTCTAGTCTAGTTTGTTTGCAACACTATGAATATATCAGTATGTACCTACACTCACTACTCTACACTTATTCTGTACTTCTAGACAAATTTGTGCACATTCAGTACTATAGATGTATGCATTCTATTTAGTTAGGTTTATTCACCATGTAGGGGAAGGATAGTTGTGCATAATGCAACAAATCTATGCAAAGACAATATAATATCAGCAGCACTCTATAGGCACTGAAAACAGTAAAAAAGGACATAAGAATTTTTTGGAAAAGCATTTCTGCTACTATGGAATATATGAAAAAATTTGAGGTTCATAGTGTACATTTTTGATAAAAACTGTAAATGCCCACTTACCGCGGCAAAGTGACACCAATTCAGGTGGGAACCATGCTACCTGCTACCTCTCCTGGTGTCTGTTCAGACCTTCACACTTCAGGGTTAGAAAGTTACAGCTATAAACTTGATCTGATTAAAAAGCCTGTGCAGGTGGGTGAAGTGGAGAAACGTAGAGTTCAATACAGCAATATGACGGCAAACTTCCAGCCATAAAATCAGAAGGCTTTATTTTGAACAATTAAAAAGCCAGCATCCTGGTACAAAAATAGGTCATACTGATGCGTTTTGGGTGAAACAAGACCCTTACTCATATGAGTAAGGGTGCTGTGTCACCCGAAAGGCGTCAGTATGACCTATTTTTTACTCATATGAGTAAGGGTGCTGTGTCACCCGAAACGCATCAGTATGACCTATTTTTATACCAGGATGCTGGCTTTTTAATTGTTCTAAATAAAGCCTTCTGATTTTATGGCTGGAAGTTTGCCATCACATTGCTGTATTGAACTCTACATTTTTCCATATACTTCACACCCCCTCCTGGCGGTATACCTGCAAGGACGGCCCAGCTGCTGACTTCTTTTTGGTGAGCTGGCATCTGCCTTTCTTGTTCATGCAGGTGGGTGGAGTGCATAAACCAAGATGAGAACAGCCACTTCCCCATGCAAACAGTCAAAAAACAAAAACTGGTCAGCACATCCTAACCAGTTTTTGTTTTTTAACACAACAAATCTGTCAGCTAACAGAATCAAGTACATAACATAAATACAGCAACAGAACCAAGCTTATCAGATAAATAGAGCATCAGAAGTAACATTAAGAGTATGATTATACAGTGCAGCCATGGTGCAGCTGATAGTCCCACCTCCGATGCGACTACAAATGGTCAACTGTGTTTGCCAGAATCTCTAGCAGCCGTAAGCATCAGAGATGGGACTGTTAAAGGCACCATCCCTGTGCCATGGCTGCATCGTGTATTTGTGCCCTAAAGCAAGTAAACAGCACAAGGAATAGATATAAATATAGACGTATAAATACAGCTCCAGAACTAACCCAGGTACATAAATGTAGCATAAATGTACTACATAAATGCAGCATCAGAATTAAGCTCATAACATACAGTCCTAGATGAAAAGTATCAGAAGCTGAAATCCTCAATATAGCACCAGAACCAAGCTCATAACATACATAGAGCTTCACAACTCAGTTCAATACAGATAAAAGGTATCAGAACCAAGTTTATAAGATAAATACAGAACCAAAAGTAAACTTGAACACTAGAACCAAGCTTATAACATGATAACAGCCCCGGAACTAATGTCAGTACCGAAATGCAGCAGCTGAACCAACATAGGTACATAAATATTGCACCAGTACCAACTTTTCGGGCAGAAAGTAAACATGTGGGTGCAAGAGGGGATGGCTTAAATCCGCAAACCACGGAGAAAAGCTGTCCCCCTGCATGACAAAAAAAGTCTAAATACCGGTCGGGAAATCCGGTATTTGTTCTGTGCCGTGTAAACGCACCCTAAGGACGCACATACAGTTGATAACTTTGCCGAAACAGGGAGCTATCAGCATATATGTCTACTTATTTTGGGGGTGTGCTTACCTATTTTGAGGACACAGGACTAAGTACACAAACATGAGCCCTTAACTGTATTGGGAAATTCTTATTGCTAGAGGCAGAATCGGGTCATTATTAGCATTTGGGGCGCTATGAATGGGGAGTTTGTGCAGAGGTAGGAATTTTTGGCAAAGTGCTGGAAAAGTGAGCAGTCTGAGATGTTTGTGTGGTAAATTCTAAAAGTATGAGTCTGGCTGGGAGAAGTCATTATGGCATTCTGAGTCGGATTGAGAAGAAAAGGGAAAAAGAACAACTTATTAGAGAATGGAACAACTCATCAATATAGACATCTCATGTGAGTCACTGGGTGTCAGTGGTAATTTGGTTTCTGTGATGGATCAGTGCTTTATTCACTGTCATGTGATGGTGACCCAAGCTGGTTTCTAACCACTCTGTGGCTTCTTTATGACGATATTATAGGTTATATTGGCGATTGTATAGTGGCAGTGTACACTCCCTGATTGTAAAAGTGAGTGCACACCTGTTCCTGATTCCGTGATTATGTTTTTTTTCTGCATTGCTTTTACTTTCTTGTTGTGTTTATAGCGTTGTTTATTTTAGAAAGTGGTGAGGTGCATGACCAAGGCAAAATTTGGAGGCCGACATTGTATGTGGACTGATGGGGGATTGTGCCAGGGTTGTTTTTTAGTTGTAAACATCCCACAAATATAAAATCCTAACATAGCTCCATGGACAGAAAAGTGAAACCTTTTTAGGGCATGTCCCCACGGGAAGGGTTTTTGGATGGTTTTTCAGACGGTTTGCGGTTTTAGAAACCATCTGAAAACCTGCAAGCATCTCTCTCCCATAGACTTCAATAGAAAAACAGCAGCAGTCCCCACTGAACTGTTTTTCTCTGGTCGGTTCTTCACACCGTCGACGGTCCGAAAAACAGAGCATGTTCATTCTTCCGACCGGTATACAGACTGAAAATTAACATTGCAGTCAATGTAAACCATTCAGAAAGTGAGTGAGCAGTTTATGGCGCGGTTTTTGGGTGGTTTTAGGTTTTTGCAAACAAAGGTAAGATGATCCAAACCATATGGGGTTTTTTTTGCAGGTCCTTTTGCACTTTTTTTTAAAACAGGGTTTCCCACAAAGCACGCAGTGGGGAACAAGATCTATAAATGCCTTTTTA
>JAODAL010066884.1:0-17558 GCA_025379985.1 Phyllomedusa bahiana
CCCCCACAGCACCCAAACCCGCCCCTTCAGGGCCGAGGCCAGCTAAAAAGTGGGCAACCCCTTGCCCTACACGCATCCCCTGGGGCCCGGGGGTTTCGAGCCGGTAAAGGCGCAGAATACCCCAGAAAACAGGCGAAAAAACCCGAAAATACATGTCCCCCTGTGTTTTTTATGTCATAAGCTTTCTATCTGTTTCTTCTCAAAAAAAAACAAATGGGTTTTAAACAGCGACGGGGGGAAAAGCCCCCCCATCACAAGTGTGTGTCATTTACACACTTTTTACTAAACCCAAAGGGGAAAACATTTTTTTTTGGGTTTTGGGGGAAAATTCTCCCTAAAGTCGGGGGTTTTGGGTTTACTTCTCCCCCAAAACCCAATGCCTAAATTTTACATCTGGTTTTTCTGTAGGGTATTCCTTCCCCCAAGGGAAAAAATTTAACCTCTTAAATTGGGGGTTTAAATTTTGGGACAAAAAAACGGGTGCCTCATTTTTTGGTCCCAAAATATATGCCAAAATTTTGCATCGGGTTGTTCTATAGGGTATTTCATACCTAAGGCTTAATTTAACCCTTCATTGGGGTTTTTTTTGGACAAAAAAAACAGGGTTTAGTCTTTTTTTTGGTCCCATAAAAATGCCTAAATTACTTTTGGTTTTTTTTCTGTAGGGTATTTCATCCCCAAAGGGGCTTAATTTAACCTCTTTTTTTGGGGGTTTTAATTTTGGACAAAAATCCCGGGTGTCTCAATTTTTTGGTCCCATATATGCCAAAATTTAAACATCTGTTTTTTTCTGTGGGGTTATTTCATCCCCAAAGGGCCCTTAATTTTTAAGCTCTTGATTGGGGGGAAAATTTGGGAAATAAAATACGGGGTGTGTGTATTTTTACTCCAATCCCCTAAATTTTCACTCAATCATTCTGTAGGTTTTTATCCCAAAGGGAAAATTTCTCCTCTGGTTTTGTGGGGGAATTTGGGCAAATACAGGATTGGGGTATTTCTGCCACATACACGCCTGAAATCCTTTTAACTTCAGACCGGGGGGGAAATTTTTTAAATCTGTGGCTAAAAATTAATTTATTCATTTTTTTTTGGAAAATTCGTGTCAGATCCAGGTTTGTGTTTTTAGGGGGGGGGGGGGGGTTTCAACCCTAAATACTTTTTCAAATTTCCACCACCCAGCCCTCTTGGATTTTCTGTCTGTGGCAAACAGTAAAAATTTTTTCAATAAAGGGGTATTCTTTTTTAAAATGCTATACATGTAACCCCCCCCAAAAGAGTAAGAGGGTGCCCATCAGTAATTTTGGCAATGACTTCAATAATAAATTTGGCTTTCCCTTTTTTTTGTTTCTTCATTTTCCCCGCTTTAAATTGGTCAATAATCCATCATTGTTTAAAGCCAAAAAAGAAACAGGAGAAAAATCCCAAAAATAAGGAAAATGGAATTTTTGCATGTTTTTTTCTGTTTTTTGTATCCACTCATGCTTTTGGCTCCCAATTTCCATCTGACAATCCTGTTTTTCAAAAAAAGCCCAATGTCATACTACCTTACGGCTTCTCCGAAAACAAAATTTCGGTTTTTTTTTATCCTTTTAAATTCCTTGAACCAAACAAATTTGGCAATGTCATAGAGGGGTGAAGGGTGGAAACAGCATTAGAAAATCCCCGGGGTTTGGGTCGACTGAGAAGGGGGTCTTTGGGGCCAGCAGCATGATTAGGCCACAGATTGGCACAAATAAACAGGGTGGAGGTGGGGGCAGCAACGGGCGGGCAGCATCAGGCCGGAGAGGGGGAAACAATGTCATTTTTTTGAGGTGGGGGCCCCCAGGTGACAAAAAGAGGAGGGGGCAAAACAGCAACATCAACCCAAAGAGAACATGGTGAAATAGCCCGGAGATAACAGCAGCACATGGGGAAAGAAAGCACTGTGGCAGTGGTACATGAGCGCGATAAACCACCCGGCCCCGACCTCTAGAGGATGGAGATGGCGCGATAGGCAGGGGCCAACTGACTACATGGGGAATGTCTCTAAAGTACTTGAGTTTGTCCCCTGTCTTGGGGCAGGTGAAAAAATCCCCCCCAATTTGGGCCCGGTAACGGGGGTCCAAAGGGGGTGGAGAGCCAAATCATCCCTCTCCCGGGGTGGTGAAAATTTCCCAGTCTGCCCACTAGCCAGGCAAATCAGCATGCAGCGGCCCATCTGTGCAAGTGACTCTGAGGGCCCCTCCCTGCCCCCAAACTCCACTAAATACTGCCACGGTGTTTTTGGGGTTCACTGCCTCTTCTTCCTAACCCTTTTCAGCTTCTCCTGCTCCAAACCTGTCCCCCGAAAAAAAAAAAAAAAAACACTGATTTCGCCAGAAAACTGCTTGTGCTCCAGTGTTTTCCCCTCCTGCCCTCCAGTTCGGGGCCCCCATTGGCCCTCATGGGGCCGGGGAAAATTAATCGCCATGTCTCCAGCCCCCTACCAGACAGATTTTGCAGCATCTTTTTTCCAAGATATAAAGGCATGGAATGAGTTTTTATCCCTAGTCCTTGGGAAAATAAAAAATAACGTGCCTCCTCAAATGATCCGTCCCAAAAGGCAGGTTTTCCCGGGATTTAGGGGCCACAGGCTGACATAAATATTTCACAGTGGATCCCTGTCCCCTTGGGTCATCAAGAAAACATTAATGGGGCCTTTTTCTGTTTTAAACGATTTCTCTCTTTTTGCCCTGTTCCCTTTTTTTTTACTGTTTTTGTTTCACTCAATGAGGGAGTTCTTGGTGGGGTAGGGAAGTCCCAAAGTTTCTTGCAAAGTTTACTGGCCAGGGTTTTTCTGAATGGGGTTGGGAGATTCCCCCACTTGAAAAGGGAGGGGGGAGGGATTTCCCCCAACTTGGACAGGAGCACGGGCCCCTACTGCACTTAGGGATGGCTAACGAAAAAAATGGGTGGGCCCCTTGGCAATTTTTCTCGGTTAACGGCTGCTGGCACCCCTGAGTGGGCAAAGGGGCGGACATCTGGACCCGGGAGTGATGGGGAAAGAAAAAGGCAGTTGTCCCTTTGGCAGAGGGGGTGGAGCCTTTACCCGCCTAAATGGGGAAAGGGATTTCCACTGGTGCTTTCTGCTGGGTTTCTGGACAGGGTGGACCCCCACTCTGAGACACTGTATGGTGACGCTGGGAAGTTGGGGCAGGGTCTGTGGTTTCCAATGTTAGGTCCCTGGTCTGCCCTTTTCTTTTTGCCCACAGATCCTACCTAAAGCCTGTTTCCCTCCTTGCAAAAAAATTTCCACACCGGGCCCAAAGCTGAAATGTTTACCCGCCGGGTGCCTCGGTGAAAACCCCTGCACTGCTACTTTCTGGGACCTGCAATGTTTTGGTTTGGGCTAAAAAAAAAAGGGCCCTTTGGCTCCCATCCTCCCCACTGCTTCCCCCCTGCTGACTTCCAGCCCACTACTGACTTGCCGGGAAAACCACGCCTGACGCGCAAAGGGGCCGCCTCCCTTTTCCCGAAAGATGATGATGAAGCTCTTGCTTCCCCGGGCCGGGCCCATGTCTTTGTCGAAGGTTTGGCGACTTCAAACCCCCCCCGGGGAAAAATTTTTCGAAACAGGCATGGAGTGGGCCTGAATTTTTTTTTTTGGGGGGGCCCCTTTTTTGCCTTTTTAAATAGGCACCAAAATACCTTGGGCCCAGCCTTGGGTTGGTTTTACCCCGGGTCCCCAAAAAGTGATTGGCCCACATCATTTTGTTTTTCCTTTTTACCACGTCCTTTCCCCAATGGGGTCGCTGTACAGAGCCCGACCACTCACAACATAACTCCCCAACCACTCCCCCCATCATACTTGGGCCCCTTTTCTGCAAGAAGCAGGGGGATACTTTCCCCCTCTCTTTTTCTGCCCACTGTCCTCAAATAGGCATCCTTACTGTATAATGGGGGCAGAGCCCACAGCACATAGTAAATTCTCTTGAACTAAGGGGGCAGATGCGTTTGAGGGCAGGTGAGGGGCCCCTTACCTGCCCCCCGGGCAATGACAACTAAAGGTTTGTCTTACGGATTTTTTTCCCCTTCCCCCCCTTTTCCCCCCTTTTGGGTGGGCAGAGGGGCTACATGTAGGGTTTCCTGTTTCTGCCACTAGGGGGGAAAATACCAGAATTTGGAATATGCAACATGCCACCAAGGATAAAAGGGGGTTTTTGGGGGAAAAAGCCGGGGCATATGAATTTTCAGCCACACTAAGTGGTTGGCAAAGGGGTTTTTTTGGGTTTGGTTTTTTGGGTTTTCAGCCATTCTTGCGGTCGGCTCTTATTGGAGTAGACAAAGTGTTCGGGTGGGTGTCAAATTTCCCCCTGTTCCCCGACCACGTTTTTTTATAGGGGCCCCGGGGGTCCTAAAAAAGCTGGGGCCTTCAGGTGTACAGGAGGGCGGGGTTTTGCTTCCTGGATGGTTTTAGCAGCCCGAGGAGGGGTGGAAAAGGCTTGGGCCCCAGAGGCTTTAAGGGGAAACCGAAAGTGTGCGGGTTTTTAAAACAATTTCTGGATGCTAGGTCCAGACCCTTTTGAGAGGGTCTCTATGTTAAGGGGAAGTAAGTGGCTAGACAGTCTAGGATTTTATTTTGTATGTTGTTTAAGCCTGTATAACCTGTGCCTTAATAAAGCTGGTGGAGGCCAGTGTGAAACGTAAACCTGTGTCTGAGTGCCATTCCGCCTACGAAAGACGGCGATTCCGTGAGCGAAAACCCCCAGAGCCGGTCCAAGATGGCGTCCAAACGTGAGTGGAAGCTTACAATTGGTGGAGGATGCGAAGGGCATTATTGGCACTGACAGACAGGACTTGCTGCATTCTGCTTCAGGAGAACTTAACGGGCCAGGAGCCTGACGGTGTTCTCAGTGGAAAGAGGGGGACAAACCCTTATTAAAAAGACTGTGTTGCTACATTTTTTTTTCCCTTGCCATGGGTGAGCGTGGCGCTATATGGAAAATGACTGCTGGGGAAGTTATAATGGCCTACCTTGCAGCCTTTTAGCGGCTTGCCATCCGCGAGAGACTGCCAGCAGACAAGTGGGTAGATGTACTGGGGCCGTATCTCACTGGCAAACCCCAGAGAGTCTATTGTGACTTGCCCCTAGAGGAAACCAGATACCACAAGGTAAAGGAGAGTATTCTGGCATGCATGGGGGTAACGCCGGAACAGAGGGAGTCTGCTGCACCAGTCCAGCATAGGAAGCCAGAGGATTTGCAGCCCCAAACCATGGAGTTCCATATGGGTGGAGTCCCAGTCCTGGCTGACCTGGACAGGCACCAAGAGATGCCAGTAAGGACCCTGGAGTTGTGAGTGGGTGGGATCCCACTTGGGGTAGATCTGGACTGTAGGCAGAACATCTCCAGAGTGCACCCAGATATAATACCGTTTCTGAAGACCCAACCAGGTGCTGGTGAGACTGTGACCATATCTTTTGAGACCTGTCTGGGAACTATAGATCATCTGCTTGAGGTATGTGAGGAGTTGCAGGTGGAATTCATTCTGGGCAGAGACGTCCCACTTTTCTGGCAGTTGTGGGGGGCGTGGTCTGCTGCCTGGATGTGTAGCAGCAGAGGAGCTGGAAAGAGGAAGCCGAAAGTGTGTGGTGTGCATACATTGCTGGATGCTAGGTCCAGACATTAGAGAGGGTCTCTATGTTATGTGAATTAAGTGGCTAGATGGCCTAGGATTTTATTTTGTATGTTGTTCAAGCCTGTACAACCTGTAATAAAGCTGGTGGAGGCCAGTGTGAAACGTAAACCTGTGTCTGAGTGCCTTTCCGCCTACGAAAGACGGCGATTCCGTGAGCGAGAACCCCCAGAGCCGGTCCAAGATGGCGTCCAAACGTGAGTGGAAGCTTACACCGGGTTATCAGATGTCAATCTGGGAGAAAGTGTATGACCTAGTGTGTGGTCAACACATGGCCGCTAGATAACACCGGAAGCTCTGGCCTTGTGGGGTGACCCCTGCTGTGATGTCCCCTTACTGTGCTGTGACCTGTGCCTGCTCCAGGAACCTATTTTTGCATTCTTCGTTACCCCATGTGATCAGGCACACTCACAACCCTCACAGTTTTAAGTGCGCTCTGATAACTCATCTTCTTAGACAAGCCTACCAAGATCCCTAATTGTTAACCCCCCAAATTCTGTCACACATTCATCACTTCCTGCACTGTGGAACCCACAGGCACTTTTCTGTATATAGATGTATGGTTGGGATGGCAGGTTCATCCACTTTTTTATGTATACAACCCCATATTTTTGTAACATGGCTGAACCATTGTAGACCAAGCACTTGTCACCCTTTGTTTCACCCATACACTCTAATAGATTGTAAGCTCTTGCGAGCAGGACCCTCACACCCCGTGTCTGATTTGTACGTAGCTTTTTTCTAATATAATGTCTGGTTTGACTGTGCTTATACCCTCTATATTGTAAAGTGCTGCAGAATATGTTGGCACTATATAAATAAAGATTATTATTATTATTATTATAGTAGGATCTTAGCCCTCAGCTCGGTTCTTTCCAGCTGGCGCTGACATTACCTTGTCAGGCTGTGTTCCCATTTTAGTTATTTGGTCAATTTTGCCCCTGTAACTGGGCAGAGAAGTGAAGTGTGAAGCGGTTCTAAGAGCGGCGGTGTCATCTGCTTGTCATACTAAAACACAGCATTGTATGAAGACAAAAACACACTTCCCATGCACATTTGAGCATGACATAATGTTCTACAAAACCCTACAGGCTCTCTGCAGCCAGGAAATAGCTGTTTTTTAACACAATTCGCCGCAAATAAATTCGAGTTCGAAAACACTTTTGCCGAAAAATTCTACGAACTCGGCGAATCTAATTTTTGAGAAATTCGCCCATCTCTACACATAATGTGTCAGACACGACTACTTACCTGGAAGATCACGAAGCCTAATACATTCTCACGGCGCTCCTGTACAATATCAATGCTGGTTTAGTATGAATATTAATCATTAATCATGGCTTGCAGGCCATGACAGTTGCAAACATTTTTATTGCTTTCAATAAAAACATGGTTTAAAAAAAAGTGTTTTTATTGTGTAAAAGCAGTAAAACTGTCATGTCAGAGGAGGTGCAGTGGGCCCTGACTGTCTGCCTACTTGGCGTGCTGCTCTAGGAGGCAGACCCGAAGTGGACAACAGCCCCTATGCTGCTAAGTGCAGGGCTGTCAGGGAAAACGCAGAGTCAATCAGTCCGGGTCGGTAACGGTGCGGTAACGGATAAGCCTAGAAACGTAATCCAAGTGGAAGGTCAGAGACAAGCTGTGGTCCAAACACGGTCAGGAGCGCAGTACAAAATCGGAGACAACAAGCGAGGTCAGAAACAGGCCGAGGTCAGAAACACAGGAAGACTACAATAAACAAAACTACAGGGCAACCACAAGGGAACACCTTTGACAGGCAAAGCCTGGAGGAACTGGGGAGGATTAAAAGGTCTGCCCGGACACCACCCCCGCAGCTGATTGGTGCAGCATCTGGGCCCTCCGATTGGTCCTGAAAACTGTCTCTCCTGGCTCAGGAGCAGCACCTCTCCCAGGGTGTGGTCCGAGACCAGACCTATTAACCCTCTCAGGTCGTTGCGCTAAATGGGTGGAAGGCTGCCCAGACAAACGTATTCTGACAGTACCCCCCCTTTTAGGAGGGGTCACTGGACCCGTACCTGGTCCAGGTCTCTCTGGGTGAGCGTCATGGAATTCCTTAATGAGGGATTCTGCATGAATGGATTTAGCAGTAACCCACGACCTCTCCTCAGGACCGTAACCCTTCTAATGGATGAGATATTGCAAAGACCTTTGTACTCTACGAAAGTCAATAATTCGAGCCACCTCATACTCTAACTCAAGGGGGAGTTAGAGTATGAGGTGGCTCGAATTATTAACCCTAACTGGAGGAGGAGGTTTAGCAGGTGGGATAGCGGATGGAACGTACCTCTTAAGGAGTGACCGGTGAAAAACATTATGTACCCGGAAACCTGAGGGTAACTTGAGCCGGTAGGCCACTGGATTAATCACCTCCAGAATGACATAGGGTCCCACAAAGCGTGGTGCAAGCTTTCCAGAGGGGACCTTTAAACGAAGATTCCGGGCAGACAGCCAAACCTAATCCCCAACATTAAAGGGGTTTTATCGTTACAAAGCTCATGTCTCAGATTATGGGGACAGTAAAAATAAGCACTTTTGTAATTGGGTTGCATTACCTCTCTCACTTGGTATATCAGATATGATCATATCTGTAAATCTGACTTCTATTTCTGCTGTTGCTGTTCAGAACGCCCCCTGGTCGATTCTCGCACCCTAGACACGCCCCCTGCACTGTGATTGGCTGGCTGACATTTCATTCAGCCTGTTGGGATACGCCCCTAGACAGGAAACGCCCAGGCCACGCCCCCTGCACTGTGATTGGCTGCCTGCACACTCTGTGTTTACTCCCCTCTGAGCTGTTAAAATCGATAGTGAAACCAAGGTCTGCTACCTCTATGTACATCTCCCAGCTTTAGGGTCAATGTTCTGGGCAATTACTGGCTGTTTAAGGGGCTTTTACCAAGAGGTTGATTAACCTCCTCACAGATCCAGTCCTTAAGCTGCTACTTGGAAAAGGCGGCGTTCTGTTCCTCAGATCGAATGCAAGCCCTGCCTCCTTATGACGTCATCATCTGTAGTGTATAACATAAGGATTCAACACTGTGGCTGCATGAGCTGCTTGTGTGGTGCAGATCTTAGGTGATCAGCCCTGCAAGACAGAGGTTTGGGAGTTCAAGCCCCATCAGTAATTTTTTTTTTTTCTTTAAAATTTGTACACATATGTAAAGAAATGAAAATATATGTGTAGACATCTATAATTTAATTCATAAAGTCATATGAAAAAGTTTGGGCACCCCTATTAATCTTAATCATTTTTAGTTCTAAATATTTGAGTGTTTGCAACAGCCATTTCAATTTGATATATCTAATAACTGATGGACACAGTAATATTTGCGGATTGAAATGAGGTTTATTGTACTAACACAAAATGTGCAATATGCATTAAACCAAATTTTGACTGGTGCAAAAGTATGGGCACCCCAACAGAAAAGTGACATTAATATTTAGTAGATCCTCCTTTTGCAAAAATAACAGCCTCTAGTCGCTTCCTGTAGCTTTTAATCAGTTCCTGGATCCTGGATGAAGGTATTTTGACCATTTCTCTTTAAAAAAAATTTCAATTCCCAGTTAAGTTTGATGGTCGTCGAGCATGGACAGCCCGCTTCAAAGTATCCCACAGATGTTCAATGATATTCAGGTCTTGGGACTGGGATGACCATTCCAGAACATTGTAATTGTGCCTCTGCATGAATGCCTGAGTAGATTTGGAGCTGTGTTTGGGATCATTGTCTTGCTGAAATAAACAGAAAAATGCAGGCTCACCTGGAATTGGCAATGTCCTGAATAGGATAGCGTGGGTCCTTGCTTCGTTCCGTCTCTCCCGTACGGACCAAACCGTTTGGCCCCCGGGGCAATGCAATAGCAAACACAGGATATCCGGTGACGTGACTCCGAGAGTTACCACCGCAAAGGATTCCCAAAAGGTCCGTGGGTATGGTAAACGAAAATATTTATTCTTCAGTTAAAATACTCACAGGCAAAAAGCAGCAGACCCCCTAACATGGCAAACTGACAGACGCGTTTCGAGTCTTTGACTCTTGATCACATGACAGTTTATGACAGTGATCAAGAGCCCAAAGACTCGAACCGTCTGTTCAGTTTGCCAGTTAGGGGGTCTGTTGCTTTTTGCCTGTGAGTATTTTAACTGAAGAATAAATATTTTCGTTTACCATACCCACGGACTTTGGAATCTTTTGCGGCGGTAACTCTCGGAGTCATGTCACCGGATATCCTGTCTTTGTCTTGCTGAAATATCCATCCCCGGCGTAACTTCAAATTCATCACTGATTCTTGTACATTATTCTGAAGAATCTGCTGATACTGAGTTGAATCAATGCGACCCTCAATTTTAAAACAAGATTCCCGGTCCCCGGAAATTGGCCACACAGCCCCAAAGCATGATGGAACCTCCACCAAATTTTACAGTGGGTAGCAAGTGTTTTTCTTGGAATGCTGTGTTTTGGGGACGCCATGCATAACGCCCTTTTTGTATGACCAAACAACTGAATCTTTTGTTTCATCAGTCCACAGGACCTTCTTCCAAAATGAAGCGGGCTTGTCCAAATGTGCTTTTTGCATACCTCAGGCGACTCTGTTGTGGCGTGTTTTTCCCAGAAACGGCTTTTTTCCCGCATCCCTCTCCCATACAGCTTTCTCCTTGTCAAAGTGTGCTGTATTGTTGACCGATGCACAGTGACACCATCTGCAGCAAGATAAATGCTGCAGCTTTTTGGAGGTGGTCTGTGGATTGTCCTTGACTTGTTCTCACCATTCATTCTTTCTGCCTTTCTGATAATTTTTTTTGGGGCCTGCACTTCTGGGCTTAACAAGAACTGTCCCCTGTTGTCGTCCTTTTCCTTTCTATGTTCCTCACAGTGGAAACTGACAGGTTAAATCTCTGAGACAACTTTTTGTATCCTTCCCCTGAACAACTATGTTGAACAATCTTTTTTTAAGATCATTTGAGAGTTTGTTTTTGAGGAGCCCATGATGCCGCTCTTCACAGGAGATTCAAATGGGAGAACAACTTGCAATTGGCCACCTTAAAAAACCTTTTCTCATCATTGGATACACCTGGCTATGAAGTTCAAAGCTCAGTGAGGTTACAAAACCAATGTTGTGCTTCAGAAAGTCAGTAAAAAGTAGTTAGGAGTATTCAAATCAATAAAATGATAAGGGTACCCATACTTTTGTACCAGTCAAATTTTGGTTTAATGCATATTGCACATTTTGTGTTAGTACAATAAACCTCATTTCAATCCGCAAATATTACTGTGTCCATCAGTTATTAGATATATCAAATTGAAATGGCTGTTGCAAACACCCAAATATTTAGAACTAAAAATGATTAAGATTAATAGGGGTGCCAGAACTTTTTCATATGACTGTATACACACACAAAGCTCCCCAAAATAGTGTCCTATCGTTGCAGTCACATCAAGCACTTCCAACATACGTGATACAATGCATATATTCTGGGGGATGGGAGACATGATATAGGGGAGCCCTGTATGTGTATATATATCATTATAGAGATTAACATATATATTTCGGGTTCCTCTCTACATATGTGTAGAATTTAGGGGGGGGGGGGGGAAATATAAACCCTGTGAGGGACTAGAACTCCAAACCCCTTCGTTGTAAAAAGCAATAGTTTACCACTGCTCTCTCTACCTCTGCACCACCAGCCCAAGTTAGTTACAAGCTGAGCAGGGCCTTCTCTCAAAGCTGATTTGCACCTCCCCCCATTGTTTTCACTCACATGTCACTGACAGGAAGCAGAGATCTTTACTTGAAGCTGACATTGTAGTTGAGTAAAGATATCTGCCTGTTGTCAGTACAATTTGATGAACACCACTAGAAGAAAACAGCTGCTGGCTTTCAGTTGTGTTAAACTAAGACAAATGAAAGGTGGTTGCTGGAGTTTGGAGCCTCAAGGCTTCAAACATAAGCAGGCAGGAGGCTACAGAGCTGTTATATCCAGACAACCTTCTGCATCCCCTGCTTTAAACAAAATGATGTCACAGTTCTTCAGTGAGGGGAGACATGCCTCATGGGAGTAGAGACACGCCTGCTGACAGGAGACACGCCCCTGGATTTCAAACTCAATCTGAGAAAATTAGCTGAACAGCACGAGCAGCTCAAACGATAACACCCCTTTAAATCCTTGAGCACAAAAGCGCCTCCTATCACACTTTTCCTTCTGGATGTTCTGGGCGTTCGGCAAGTTCTTCTGAACTTGGGCCTAGACTGCACAGATTGACGATGACATCCACCCCACTATGATCAGATGTAGCGCCGGACAATGATGCATGTCTAGGATGGAAGCCGTAATTGCAGAAAAATAGAGAATCACCAGACGAGCTACTATCCTGGTTATTAATAGCGAATTCTACCAAAGGTAAGTACTTCACCCAGTCTCCCTGCTGATCGGAGATAAAAAACACTGGAGTTTTTGTGTAACAGTCTGATTCAACCTCTCCATCTGCCCATTGGTCTCAGGGTGGAAGGCAGAAGAGAAGGACAGGGTGATACCCAGAGCCTTACAGAGAGCTCTCCAGAAACAGGAAACAAATTGAACTCCTCTATCAGACACAATATTTTCGGATAGCCCATGCAATTTAACGATATGTCTGATGAAAAGTTCCGCAAGCTTTTTGGGGACGAGGGTAAATGCTTTTAATGGAATCAAATGGGACATCTTACTAAAAACGATCAACTACCACCCAAATAACCGTCTTGGCCCTCAGAGGTAAGCAGATCGGTCATAATATCCATGGAGATGTGAGTCCACGGATGGTCCGGTATAGGAAGAGGGCAAAGTTCACCAGGAGGGCGAGTTCTAGGAACCTTTGCCCAAGCACAAGGGGTTTACAGGGCTGTTACATAGGCCCCCACATCACAGGACAATGCCGGCCACCAGTAATTTCGGGAAATGAGTCTCTTTGGGCCAGACACTCCAGGATGTCCAGATAACACTGAATCATGTAATTCTTTTAATAATCGTAACCGAAACTGAGTGGGGACAAAGATCTTAGAAACAGGACAATCAACAGGTCTCATATCCTGGTGTGTCTTGATCTTTGTGGCTAAATTTAGGGGAGATGGCTGAGACAACGTCCCTTTAGGTAAAATGGGCAAATGGAACATCCTGAGGGGAGTGACTGGCACAGAAAAATTCTAGAACAACGCCATCTGCTTAACATTCTTAGAACCGGGTCCCGTATGTAACCGCAAAGTTTAAATCAAGTTTAAAAAACAATGCCCAAGCTGCCTGACGACGGTTTTAACCTTTGCATTCCCCTAAAAAGGTAAGGTTCTTATGATCGGTTAGGACCGGGGACTTGGTGTTGGGCACCCTCGAGGAAGTGGCGCCATTCCTTGAAAGCCCACTTAATAGTCAACAATTCACGGTCCCCGACATCATAGTTCCTCTCGGCAGAGGAGAATTTACAGGAAAAAAAGGCACACGGTCGGAGATTGGTTAAGGCAGCCGACCCCTGAGATAGAACTGCCACCGCCACAAACTCCGAAGCATCTACCTCAACGACGAAGGGTTTGGTATGATCGGCTTGAACCAACACTGGGGCTGGAACAAAACACTTCTTGAGCTTTTCGAAAGCCTCTAAGGCCTCTGGTTTGCCAGTTTCTGATATTAACCCCCCTTTTTAGTCATATCAGTAATGGCCGGATGAGAACAGAAAAAATTACGAAAACATTTTTCGATAAAATAATGGCAAAGCCTAAAGAACTGCTGTAAGGCTTTTCAGGGGACGGCCAAACCCATTCGAGAATTGCTTGAACCTTCCCGGGATCCATAAACGGAAATGAGTTTCGGGGGTCAAAACATATCCCAGGAAAGGTACCTCCTGAACCCCGAAAACACATTTCTCAAGTTTGACAAACAAACGATTTACCTTCAAGAATTGCAAAACTTGTCGTACGTGTTTAATGTGGGATGACCAATCCTGCGAATAAATTAAGATGTCATCCAGATAAACAACCCATACAGTGACCAATGAGATCTCGGGGAAAAAAATCATTTACAAGTTTCTGGAAGACGCGGGGGGCAATTAGACAGCCCAAAGGGCATAACAAGATAATCAAAATGGCCCTCCGGGGTATTAAATGCAGTCTTCCATTCATCCCCCTCCTTGATCCGAATAAGGTTATAAGCCCCCCTGAGATCCAGTTTGGAGAACCACTTCGCCCCCTGTATTTGATGAAAAAAGCGGGAATCAAAGGTAAGGGGTATGTGGTTACCTTATTAAGTTCCCGTTAATCAATGCAAGAGCGGAGACTCCCATCTTTTTTCTTGACAAAAAAGAACCCAGCACCCATAGGCGACACCGATGCTCGGATGTGGCCTTTCTGTAAACTTTCTGCTTCATGGCAAGTCTCTCCGGACCAGACAGATTGTATATCCTGCCCTTAGGAAATTTCACCCCAAACAATAATTCGATTTGGCACAATCATAGGACCTATGCAGGGGTAATCTCTTAGATTGGCTCTTAGAAAAAACCTCTGCCAGGTCCCCGAATAAAGGCAGGAATCTGCTCAATCTCCCCCATTACCAAGGATGATTCGAAAAGAGAATCATTGATTAATGCATTGTTTACCCCACGGTAATCAATTCTCCGAATTCCATTTAACACAGGGTTGTGCTTCTTTAAGCCAGGGCAACCCTAAAAACTACGTCCCGTTGGTAAAGCCCCTCCCTGATAAATAGGATACACCGCTCAGTGTGCATAGATCCCACCACATCTCAAGCTCAGGAGTGCAATGCTGGATCCTTGCCTTTGAACCAACAGGGTGGAAAACTATCCCCCACAACCTGCAAAGAATCAGATAGAGGCCTCCAGGGAAGGCCCCAATGGTTTAACGAATGATGTGTTCACAAATTGGCGCTGGATCTTCCGCTTGGGGTCCTCTTCCCTTTGGGGGGACTCACGGATGCGACATGGGATCCTGTTGGTCACTGACTGGGGCCGCAGACGAGGCTCCTAATTGCAATAGGCTCCTCGGGGGTATAAACAACATTAGGGGTCCTGGGGGAGGTGACAGAACGAGGCACTGGGGGGTAGCCGGGGTAGCGGAGTAAACGTCTTCTCCCAGCATCTCTCCCCAAACAGTCTATCCAAGCGTAAAGCTAAAAGCCAAAGCCCAATCAAAATGTGCCAAGGGGTTTGGTTAAAAAAGCCACCAACCATGTCTTTTACATGGTCAAACTAACCCCAAAAAAAACTGAACTGGCAAACCCAAGGGCTGGGTCATTCCAACCTGATGGAACACATCAACGCCGGAAACTCCGAACAATCCTCCTCCATCATCCTCTTTATTGCCCTGTACTTAGAATGGTGAGGTGTGTCTCAGCCACCACCGTCCCTATCGGGATCGTCAAAAAGAAGCCCAAGGAGTCGAAAAATGGTCCACTGAAGATAACTCTGGGGCGAGTCGAGGGGGTAGTGAGAAAGCCCATTCCTGAGGGGACCCTTGGGAGTAGACAATAATAATTCCCACCTGCTGCCCTCATTACCTAGGTACAGGGGGGAGACGGAAGTACAGACGGCATCCATCCTTAAACCACTAAAAAAAAGGCCTTTCTGTCCCCTGAGAACCTCTCGGGTAACTGAATAGGGGTTTCAACAAAAGGGGGAAGTGATGCCGGAGGACTCCCAGCCTCAGGTGTACCCTGGGAGTTCTCCTGCTGCTGCACTTTCAGTGCCAAATCCTGGACCAACTGGGTAAGCCCCTGCATCTGCTCTACTACTGCAGTCATGGGGTTCATGGTACGTGGAGAGCAGAGTAATAGTGGCCTGTCAAACTGTCACGTCAGAGGAGGTGCAGTGGGCCCTGACTGCCACCTAGCCCACTGTCCCTGCCTACTTGGTGTGCTGCCCTAGGCGGCACTCCCCAACTAGACGACAGCCCCTATGCTGCTAAGTGCAGGGCCGTCAGGGAAAACGCAGAGTCAATCAGTCCGGATCGGTAACGGTGCGGTAACGGAAAGCCAAAGAAACGAATCCAAGTGGAAGGTCAGAGACAAACCGGGGTCCAAACACGGTCAGGAGCGCAGTACAAAATTGGAGACAACAAGCGAGGTCAGAAACAGGCCGAGGTCAGAAACACAGGAAGACTACAATAAACAAAACTACAGGGAAACCACAAGGGAACACCTTTGACAGGCAAAGCCTGGAGGAACTGGGGAGGTTTAAAAGGTCTGCCCGGACACCGCCCCCGCAGCTAATTAGTGTAGCATCTGGGCCCTCTGATTGGTCCTGAGAGTTGTCAATCCTGGCTCAGGAACAGCACCTCTCCCAGGGTGTGTTCCGAGACCAGACCTATTAACCCTCACAGGTCGTTACGTAAAACGGGTGGAAGGCTGCCCAGACGAATGTATCCTGACAAAAACATAAAAACAAATTGTGTATTGTTGTAATCATATCGACTTGCTAAGTAAAGTGAACATGTCATTTATACCGCACGATAACCACTGTAAAAAAATAGAAAACACTACCAAGATTTTTGTATGTTGTTCATTCTGCTTCCCAAAAACCTTGATAAAAAACCCCATAATGGTACCAAGGAAAATTTCAACTCATCCCACAAAAAACAAGTCCCTAATCAGCTCCAGATACAGAAAAATAAAAAGTTATGGCTTTCAGACTATGATGACATAAAAACACCATTTTTTACAAACCCTTTTCTATTGTGTAGTAAAACATAAAAAACTATATAAAATTGATATCATTGTAATTGTCCCGACCATATTGTAAAGTTATCATGTTACTTATGCTGATCGGCAAACGATGTAAAAATGAAGCCCAAAAAACAATGGTGGAACTGCAGTTGTTTTTTTTTATTTTCATGGCCCTAGGCTAAAAAAAAAACCGTGGAACACCTGTGTGCCCAAAATGCACAAAAGACACCTAGATGAGATCCATGAGGGGTGTTGAATTTAAGATGGGGTGGCTTCGGGAAGGTTTCACGTGTTCTGATACTTTGGGGACATTGCAAATGCAACAAAATCTGCCTTTCAAAAACAAAATAGTGCTCCCTCCATTGTACATCCTGCCATGCACCTAAACAGCCGTTTACACCCACATGTAGTTTATTGCCGAACTTGGAATACATTTTTTTTCTAGGATTCCTTGTAAAAATGAAACATTTTCAGCTAAAACTGCATTTTATTAGAAAGAAATAAAATTTGTTATTTTCACAGCCTAACGCTGAAAAAATGGTCTATCTGGTCGATATACTCCTGGATATCTTTCTGAAGAAAAAAAGTGATATTTTGAAATGTTCTTTGCTTTAATTTCTGTGAAACACCTAATGGATTAACAAACTTTCTAAATGCTGTTTTGAGGGTGTCTAACATACAGGCCTCTCAAAGCCACATCAGAACTGGACTGGTCCTTAAAAAAATCTGTTTTGCCAATTTTCTTGAAAATGAAAAAAATTGCTACAAGCCCCCTAATGTCGTGAATAATAAAAGATTGTTTGAAAAATAATGCCAACATAAAGTAGACATATGGTAGATTATTATTTACTATTTTGTTGAGTATGACCATCTGTCTTACATGAAGAAACTTTGAAAATGACAGATTTGATCAAATTTTCACAATATTTTTATATTTTTCCACAAATAAACAAGTATTGTTTAGACCAAAATTAATTAATTAAACTTAAAGTACAATGTGTCACAAGAAAACAGCCTCAAAATCACACGACTAGATAAAACCATTAAAAATGTATTCCTGGATAAGGTGACACATGTAAAATTTAAAAAAAGGGGCTTGTCCTTAAATTTCCTTTTGAGTTAAGAGGTTTTAAAAAAGTAAAAGATTTAAAGGACCATAGGGTTTTTCCCCCCTTTCATTAGCTTTTTG